>JASDQU010960020.1:0-14089 GCA_032191745.1 Picea mariana | reverse complement strand
TTCTAGAGTTGATAAGTGAGCGCAAGAGGTGCGTGAAGGATTTTTGTAAGCGTTAAGTTCAGGAGAATTAGCGCAAAATAAATAAGCGCTTAAGGAGATGGAAAAGCTTAGGTAGGGTAGAGAGATTTAAGTCTTGAAAGGAGAGATACTTTCGTTGGAAGATGAATGGATGAGATTAGTTCGAGAGAGGCCGAAGTTCTTCACAATCGTCGAATCTGGAGAAAGAACGTGAGTGTTGACCCTTAGAACCCTTTGGACTTTGCGGGTCTAGCGAATCGAGCATATTCGTCGTACGGGAGGAGAATTTCCATGAAGTCACGAAGTCCCGAAGTCAATTATGGTCGTAGATATGAGGATGTACTAAGACTATCCCAACCATCGGATTTACGATAAATTCAACCCAACGTTGACCACTTAGGGAGAATAGAAGTTTGGTAACAAAAAACCCCCCGAAGTCCCGAAGTCCTAGAGTTAATGTGGATCATGGATCTAAGGATCCTTCGGGATCCCTCATGACTGTTTGATCGAGGGGATGTGTGTATTACGTCGAGTTCATGTGGGGGGCCATGTGTCAAGTGATGGTGTTTCCAAGTGTCCCTCTTGGAGTGGCACACACTGGGGTATTAAGAGACAGTTAGTCGTGAGTTCCTTTGGAAACTTGTGGAGAGGATACGTGGCGGAAATCCATCGATCTAAGAGACAGGATACATGGCAGAAATCCGTTGACTTCGGATGAAATGAATTTGGGAGAAAAGGAGTGTGGAGAGGTTGAACCTACTGAATCTCGAAGAGTCGAAGTGATTTGCAGTCGTCGATCTGTGGGGGACACGCATTGACAGATCATCAACTTTGGATGAAATCACTACAGGAGAAAATGAGTGTGGAGAGGTTGAACCTCCCGAAGCCCTAAGAGACGAAGTGGTTTGTAGTCATTGATCTGTGGGATACATGCATCGACAAATCGTCGACTTCGGATGAAATCACTCCAAGAGAAAATGAGTGTGGAGAGGTTGAACCTCCCGAAGCCCGAAGAGCCGAAGTGATTTGCTGTCGTCGATCAGTGGGAGACACGCATCGATAGATTGTCGAATTTGGGTAAAAGAACCCTGGGGGAAAGCGAGTGGCGAGAGGTTGAAACCACCGAAGCCCGAAGAGACAAAGAAATTTATAGTCATCAATATGCAGGAGATGCGTGTCAACAGATCATGTACTTCAGAAGCGGGAAGAAAGCAACGCGAAGCCAAGGGTCACCTAAAGTGGATCTGCAATGTCGAATGAGAAGGACGTGTGGCGCACGATCCTTAATTTTGGAAGAAAACACTCAGGGAGAAAAGGTGTTGTGAGCGTCCGGGATCCCTGAACGCCGAAGTCTTGAAGTGGACCCGAGCCGTTGATTTAGACAGACGCCTGGTGCCTGATCTAGAACTTTGGGTATGGTGTAATTCAGGGAGAAAATCCTTTGGAACATTTGAAACTCCTGAAGTCAATCAGGACCATCAAAATCTCCGAGGACACACGAAGTCAAATTGTGGACTTTGGCGATTTGCCTCTTCGGAGGATTTGTGCAATGGTTGTCTTAGCGCCTATTGTCTTGGCATATAGTCATATTTTGTGGTCATATGCGAGTATGGATGGATGGAAGAACCCAAAGAACTTTGGAGAGGCTACCTACTAGCTCTGATCTCGGTTTGGAGTATGGAGACCGACTGAAAATCTCTTGAAGAGTAGAATGGGATAGAAACCCCGAATGGGGGTTTTGATTCTCCTAAGAAAGGTGAAATTTTGATGCCCCCACTATGGGTGTGTTACAAGGCCACTTCCAAACTCTTTTTCGAACAAGTGTGGGTACATTTCTGGATACCACAAACCATCATCTCATATCGGGATAGTCAATTCATCGACACATTAGGTTGATCCTCTGGTCACTGCTAGAAACCAAGCTCACCAAATCCACCGCCTTTCACCCAAAATTGGATGTCCAAAATGAGGTCGTCAACTAGATGATCGTGCATGTATTGCACATGTAAAATTCCAAGCATCCATGCACATGAGGTGAGAGTCTTCCCTATGTTCAACACAGTTACAACAGATCCATACATAGCTTAATCGACCACAACCCCTTTCAGGTGGAGTTGAGATTTCAACCATTGGGTCCCATGGATATTGCACTACCCCTTGCATCCACACAGGGAGAATAATCACATGCTCAAACTTAAGCTAAAAAATCCCCTCAGTTCATCGAATGAATCCATTGTATCTACCAACAAATTCAGGATATTTTGCAAAAATCCAATGGCAAGTACAAGTAACACCATGATCAACACTGGGTGCCACACAATTTTCAGGTGAGATATAAATTTTAGTTTCACTTGCAGAAAGAATGCCTTACAGGATCCCATTGGAAGCTTCATCCACTCCTCTATGTACCTTACACCATCACCAAGGTGGTGGGTGACAATGATTTTGAGATCAACATTCCCCTATTTCTTGGCTTGCACCTAGTGTTTAATGTGGACCTCCTTCGACCATACTTTTCACCATTATTGGACACCTTAGAGATAACAGAACAGTTGACACTAAAAACTCTCAACCTTGACTACATCGAACATAAATCCACTAATAAGATTACATACACACATATCAAGGGCACTCGCCAATAGAAGATTCAACTTTATCATGTTGTCAAAGAGGGGCAGCTCCATCACCAAGGCAAGTGGCTCACCCGGGGCCAAATTCAATAGAAATTTCCTCATCTGAAGGGGGAACTCAACACAATGGATATAATTTATTCCTAAGGGGGGAGGATTGATCTAGGTGGATATCATTGGCCACCCACCTATTCTAACTGGCTCACATACAATTTTAATCTTGGCAATTTGTTTCTAGCTTTTCAGGTTCTAAACTTTCGGGGTCGTTTGGAGGCCCTAAATAACATTTTTTTGGCTTGTCACAGTCGCACTATTAACTGAGTCAAAGTGTGATGACAACATGTGTATTCCTTGGATAGACCTTTTCAATGGGATATCGTGCACCTAAAATAGAGAGCGTATAAAAAAGTTACAACCCCGGTAAGTTGATGTACCAACTTACCCCCTCAGGCCCACATGATTGTTGGCGCTTCATCTTCTAGGGTTAGGTTTTTTTATTACTTGTTGATGCTAAAAAGGCATGGAGGCCTCATTGTAATGTGCTCATGAAAATGCATGTAGTTTCCACATCTCTTCTCAGAGATAAGCTACCACCATTCGAGAAAAATTGTTTCATTCTGCATTTTACAGTTTTAGCAAATTTCTTTATTGAATAGAAGTTAAGTTTCACTATATATTTGTTATTGTTAAATGTATCTCTTTGTTAATGTTATAGATTTGTATTTCATTTCATTCCACTCATAAATATGGATCAGTGGTATCAGAGTGGTCTTCTCTTCATTTGTTTCTCTGTGCATGTTCCCAATGAGGTCAGGGTATAAGCAGTTGGGACTCGAACCAGTTGAGCCTTTGAAAAATGTTCCTCTCCAGACCTGACAACCACCAATGGGGGAAGAAAATAGAGATGATGGGGAAGGAAATCCCTTTAAACTATTGTTCAAAGAATCCCTCAGGCGACAAAGGAAAGAGATGATTGATAATTTTGCACAAATCCTTCGACGACTTCCAAAAGGCGATGCATCTTCCTCAAATGGAGGTAACACATCCTTCAAGGTACAAATCATTTTTTATATTCCTATATTTGAAGTTCAAATAAATTTGGATGTTGTAGACAAATGGTTAAACCTTATAGAAGGGTATTTTTCTATCCATAATTTTTCCGATAGAGAAAATATTACATTTGTGCTCCTTAAGGCCATCAACCATATCAAATATTGGTGGGAGACTTTCTGTGAGAAAAAGGAAACAAAAGAATCTACATTACATGTAGTTGCACCCACTTGGGATTCTTTCAGGGATGTAATTAAGGAACAATACTACCTTGTTGGAAGTTATGATGACTTATACACAAGATGGACCACACTACAACACGAAAGGGAACAAACAGTACCAAAGTTCACCAATGTCTTCCATACCTTTCACACCAAGATGGGTATCAAATATTATGAGTGACATATGGTGCTCAAGTATCGTGGAATTCTACATAGATAAATCCAGAAATAAATGGATTTTCTAGACATATCATCCTTGGGCGTGGCCTATCGATATGATGTCAAAATCGAGAAGAATCTTAAACAAAAGACAAGACAATTTGGATCTGTGATCCCCTCATAGCAGAAGCAGGGAAATGACACCCCTAGCCCATAGAATAAATGAAAGAGAAAGGATGGATAGCCTCAAGACAACTAGTCTAAGATGCAAACAAAAAAATACAACAGGAAGACAAAGAAAGACACTTGGAAGTGATGTGAGTTCCATAAGATCCCTTGTCATAACATTGTTGAATGCCACTCAAAGCAGTCATTGGTGGTTGAGGTGAAATCATTTGAATCAAATATGGGTTCCGACTCTAAGTTAGCACCAGAAAAGGGGAGATGATTCATTGAAACAGAACCCAATACCACTGTTTATACCACCAATATCCAACCCGGTGAACCTGATGAACTAGAGGAAGGTGAGCGCCTCTTTAATTAAAAGATGTGGGTGAAGGGTATTTTGTTGCACTTCATCGTTAATAGTGATAGCCATAAGAACCTCATCTTAGTGGAGGTCTTCAAGTGGTTGGCTATGTCGACAACACTTCACCCATAGTCGTACACCATTAGATGGCTCTGCCAGGGGAGCAATCTTTGCGTCAGCCAACAATGTCACCTTCCCTACAACATCAAGCCCTTCAAAGATGAGGAATTGTGTGATATCACCACCCTTGAATTTTGTGATGTTCTTTTGGGCCAACCTTATTTATGGAAACGTCATGTTGTATATGAGTCGAGGCCTCAATCATTGTATATCAGGTCAAGCATTCAATTGATTTGACCCCCGACGCATCGATACCCAATGGGATAGTTTATCATTTCTCTCTGTCAAAAAAATGAGAAAATAAAGCACCATATCCAAGAGCTGCTCGAAAATTGGCACATCCGACTAATCTCATCACCTTGTGGAATTCCAATCATGCTTCTACAAAATAAATATGGGACCTGGTGACACTACATTGATTATCAGGCCCTAAATAAAATCACAGTTAGAAACCGATACCCAACTCCCCGAATTGATGATCTCCTTGACCAACTCAAGGGGGATAAATACTCTAGTAATATTGATCTAAATTTCAGCTACCACTAGGTCCCAATAAAGCAGACCGATGTATGGATGATTGCATTGAATTCCAAAGAAGGTCTTTTTGAATGGATGGCCATGCCCTTTGTCTTAACGAATTCCCCAACAAATTTCATGAGGATGATGGAAGATATATTACGACCTTTCACCAGATATTTTGTGGTGGTGTATTTGGATGACATCCTCATCTTCAACAAGAGTTGGGTGTAACACTTGCTGCATATTCAACAGATTCTACATACTCTGCGTAAACACAAGTTATATGAAAAATTGAAAAAATGTTTCTTCGGCATGAATAGGGTCCAGTACCTAGGCTACTTTGTTGATGAGCATGGGGTGCATGTAGATCCATCCAAGATACAGAGCATTTGTGACTAGCTAGCTCCGATCACACTCACTAAGTTTCAGAGCTTCTTAGGCCTTGTCAATTTCTATTACAGGTTCATGTTGGGATTCTCACATATTGCATGGGCCCTGAGCCAAGTGACCAGGGGTGGTGGCAAGGAAACGTTTGTGTGGGGCCAGTTGCAACAAAAAGTGTTCGATGATATGAAGCAACACTTGTGCTCATCCCCGATTTTCTCATTACCCGACCTGCTGCAACCTTTTGAGATTGAGACAGATGTTTCATAATATGTTGTGGGCACATTTTTCACTCAACACGGACATGTCATGGCCTATCATAGCAAGACACTCTTAGATATCGTTTGTAAGTACCCCACTTACGACAAAGAAATCTACTCCACTGTACAAGCCTGTCGCCAATGGAGGAATTACATTATTGGGAACGAGACAGTCATCCACACTAATCACAAGCCTATGCACTTCATGCAAACACAAGGAAAATTGTAGAATTACCACCATCACAAGTGATCCATATACTTGGAAAAGTTCCATCTCAACATCAAGTATAAGACATGGAGCACCAACCACGTTGTTGACTTCCTCACTCAACGTCTAGTTGCATCAATAACCAAGGTGTTACACTCCTATGACCATGAGACCTTCGGATGGCCCCAACTCTATGAGATAGATCTTTACTTCGCCACTACCTACCATATGTTGGGAACAACCACAACTATCACTGATTTCCATCTTCAGGATGGGCTTTTGTGCCATCTGGGCCATCTCTACGTCCCATCAAGAAAGTAAGTGAAGTTGATTTGGGAAGATCACTATAGTTGTGTGGCAAGACACTTCGACATAGAAAATATAGTAGCTATGTTGCAACAACATTTCTATTGGCCTAAACTTTGACAAGATGTCAACAAGTATATCAAGTCCTACATGGCCTGCACCATTTTCAAACCATCCATTAAGAAACAAGTCATGTACACCCCTCTTCCTACTCTAGACAAGCCATGGGAATCCATCTCGATGGACTACATGTAGGGAATTACTTCAACAAAGTGGGGAGATGATTGTGTTTTTGTGGTTTTTGATCAATTTTCCAAGATCACGATTATGGCCACCATTTTCAAGCTCTTCTTCGAACGAATGTGGGTATATTTTGGAATACCAAAAACCATTGTCTCATATCGAGACAGATGGTTCCTCATCACATTTTGGTCGACCCTCTGGTCACTGCTGGAAACCAAGCTCACCAAATCCAATTCCTTCCATCCCCAAGCAGATGGCCAAACCGAGGTCTTCAACAATATTATTATGCATATCTTGTGCATGTACAATTCCAAGAATCTGTGTACATGGGATGAGATTCTTCCCTATGTTCATCACAATTACAACATAGCCACACATATCCCAACCAACCATAGCCCCTTTCACGTGGGGTTGGGATTTCAACCATTGGGTCCCATGGATGTTGCACTACCTCTTGAATACACACATGCAGAATCATCCCATGCTCAAACCGAAGCTGACAAAGCCACACAGTTTATTGAATGAATCCAACACATCCACCAACATGTTCAAAATATTTTGCAAATTTCCAATGCCAAGTACAAGTAGTGCCATGATCAACATTGGTTGTCACACAAGTTTCAGGTGGGAGACAAAGTTTGGTTTCACTTGCAGAAAGAAAGTCTTACATGATTCCATCGAAATCTTCATCCACTCCACTATGGACCTTAAACCATCACCAAGGAGGTAGGTGAAAATGCATTTGATCTCAAAATTCCCCCCTTCCTTGGCTTGCACCAATGTTTAATGTGGACCTCCTTCAATCATACTTTCCACTATTATTGGACACCTTAGAGATAGCAGAGCAATCAACACCGACAGAGTTCAACCCTGACTACATGGAACATACATACACTAATCATATATTGGACATAAAATTCAAGGGAACTCGCCAACAAAATCTTTAGATTTATCGTGTTGTCAAAGCGGGGAACCTCGTGCACCAAGGCAAGTGGTTCACCCGAGGCCAAATTCAAAATAAATTCCCTCATCCGATGTGAGAACTCAACACAATGGAGACCATTGCTTCCTAATGGGGGAGGATTGATCTAGAAGGATATCGGTGGTCACCCACCTATTCCAACTGGCTCACATACAATTTTCATATTGGCAGTTTTTTTCTACCTTTTCGGGTGCTAAACTTTTGGGGTTGTTTTGAGGCCCTAAACAACATTTTTTGGGCTCACCGCAGTCACATTGTAGATGGAGTTAGAGTGTGACATTAACATGTGTAATCCTCATATATAACTTTCCAATGGGATATCATGAGCCTATAATGAATATCATATGCAAAATTTGTGACCCCAGGAAGTTGATGTACCAACTTACCCCATCAGGGCCCACATGAATTTTAGCGCTTCATTTCCTAGGGTTAGGTTTTTGGATGTCTAGTATTTTTTTATTACTTCTTGATGCTAAAAATACCTAGAGGCCTCAATGTAATGTGCTCATATAATGTGTGTAACTTCCACATCTCTTCTTAGAGATTAGCTACCACCATTTGAGCAAGATTGTTTCATTCTGCATTTTACAGTTTCAGAAGATTTATTTATTGAATAGAAGTTAAGTTTCAATACATCTTTGTTATTTTTCAATGTATCTATATGTTAATGTTATAGATATTTGTTTCATTTTGTTCTGCTCATAAATATAGATCAAAAGGTGAGTTAGTCATATGCCAGGTGTCATAGAAGATGACCCACCTGCACAGTCTCTCCCCTCATGAGAGACCAATCATCCATCCTGGCTACAAATGTGTGAGGATTTTCTCGTATCTTTGCAAAGGAGGGGAAGGTCCCTCTCTTCTCACACTCACTCAAACATAATATTAGTAGGATGTCTTGTAGTCCATCCTAAGGTGCAATTGCACAATATGACCAATGCCTCGTAGAAGCTTGAGGCATAGGATTCAAGGGGTTGTTCAATTGTGCTATGCGTCATTAAGTGGCAGTGGATAAGAGGAAACGACTAGATGTTATTTCAACCATCCAAGGACCTCAATTTTTGAAAGGTTAAACATTCCTAGTGCATCAGTCAGACTCAATTGAACCACCTAGAAGAATCTAGACAAAATCTCAATTGGACAAGGAGGCACTCCTCATGACACATCAAAAAGTTTTCACTTTGGTGGTACAAATAGTTTTTACCTAGTAAAACTTACTCAACAAACCAGAGGCGGTATCATGAATTAGTATTGGATCGAACAAATGGTTTCCTCATATGAAAGGCTCTTATAAAAAGGGACAAGGCACTCATTTTTAGGATCAACACTTTGGGGAATTAAAGAGTGTCTTATACTCAAAGTTGTTTGATCAAAATACCTCACGCATAGACAAATGGTGAAGACAATAGGCCTTAAGATATTCATCCTCTACATTATGTTTCAATCTATAACTCTTCTTATTTTTGTGTATGTCTTATTGTAAATCCACCTCTCCCATTTTGGATTCTTGTATCATATCTAATTAATAAAATCTCATGCAATATATTATACACCATATTTAGTGTGATTGTATGATGTCTAGTCATGGCATATAAATAATTCCCTCTTAACAAATGACCATTTCTTGTCATTTTTTTATGCATTTAAATGATGTGTAGAGAGTACCTCCATGCATTTGAATGTATGAATATGTATATTTGTTTTAAAACACATTTTCATGGATTCGTATACTTTTTTTAGAGTTGTTGAATTTTTTATTTCTAAACACGTTATTCTTTTTCCATAAGCTACAAGTTTCATTTTTAGCAATGCCTTGTATATTTATCGTGTTTTTCTTCTAATCCACCAACTCACTCACCCTAAAATCTTAATTTTCTAAAAAACTAGTGGAAATATGCCTCTTGATGTGATCTGGATTTAAGAAAGATAGAGATCCAATAAAATTTGCATGATATTTCTTCACTGCATATATGGATTTAAGACTCATTATGAGTTTTATCCCCAGGTGATCCAGATTTTATGAGCAGAACGAAATGAATAGAGATTTTTAAAATATGCTTAACACAAAATAACAGAGATACAGTAAAATTGGTTTTCTATTCAATAAGGAAATAAGTTGAAACTGTAAAATGTAGCGGAAAACAAGCTTGTTGGAATGGTGGCGACTTATCTCTGATAAAAGATGTGACAGATGCACTCATTCACAAGAAGATGGTTACAATGAGGCTCTAAAGGGATTTTAAAATAAACAAGAATTTCAAAAACCCTAGACATCCAAAAACCTAACTCTAGGGGATGAAGCACCAAAAGTCATGTGGGGCTTGTTTGGGTAAGTTACTACATCAACTTCTCGAGGTCGTAAATTTCGCATACGATCTTCATTTTAGGTGCACGATAGCCTGTTGGAAAGGTCTAGTCGAGAAGAAAAAATTTCGATTGGCCCAATTCAATGCCACTACTAGTCTCTTGGGATCCAAATCCCAAAAAAACGTCGTTTAGGGCCTCAAAACGACCCCAGAAGTTTGGAACCCGAAAAACTGCCAAAGTGGAAAACTATTTTTTGAGCCAGTGGAATAGGTGGGTGGCCATTGATATCCACCTAGATCACCTAGGGTGCCTTAACATAGTTCCAATGTCATTCTGGAACATCTCGAGGGATAGCATCCAAAATGGTGTCATTATCAGGAAACAAAGTTTGAAGTTATTTTTTCCTAGGATATGACATTGTGAGTTTTGATTCTTGATGGTGAACAATCCTCATACATTTGGTTGTTAATATTTCACCTAACAACTCCAAAAAAGGAAAGATGACATCTACCAAAAGAAACCATGATCCTTCTTGGATTTGAGTATACTCAGGTCTCGAGAAGATCGTGACCTGAAGAAATATTAGAGAATGTCGTATCTCTTCTTCCTTAGGTAAAACTTTCATAGATATATCTCCTTCTGCTATTCATACATGCAATGAATCTTTAGATCTAATTTATTTACCCCTAGATTCATACTCTACTTCAAATTTCCCTCGCAGACTTTTGATAGATATGCATAATTCCCTCAAGAAGGAAATTCTTCCTCTAAACCTTTCTTGAAAGACTTTTATACCCATCTTTCATTTGAATCCAATAACATCATTCTACAAAATCTTATGGTTGGCTTGGGTGGAGGAAGATGTGGGGGGAATCAACGTCCACCTCCACCTCCTCACAACCCTTGGGTCACTACTAGATATGAACCTTTGAACCTGCCTTCAAATGTTCATGATCTCCCTGAGAATTACTTGAAACTTTTTCCTAAGCATGATGGGGAGAAAACCTTTTCTGCTAAGGAACACATGGGTGTCTTTAAATATTTCACCGACAACCTCTTCGTGGAGAATGATGATGTCTTCATGAGGCATTTCATCCAAAATTTTCAAGGGGACGTTGGAAAATGGTTCAGGGATCTACCTGTGGCTTCCATTAGTACCTGACAAGCCCTAGGATCTATCTTTATGAGACAATGGGGTGAAAAAAAATACAATCTATAATACTTATGTAACATTCTTGTTTTCAAACCCCAAACTAGCGATGTATATTGTAGATGTAGTACATGGTCGAGAGCCAAGTGATGTATATTCTAAATGTAGTATATGGTTGAGAGCCAAAGAGATGTAATGTGTAAATGATGTAAATTGAATATAATGAATAAAATGTATCGCCAACTGCATATGGACACGTACAGATATTTGGGGGATAAGTATCCACAAGATAGGGAAGGGTTCCAAGGGGGAGAATTTACCCATGTCTATTAAACCAAAACCCATTTCTCATTTCTTTCTAAATTATCCTTACCATGAACTTTCCATTAATTGTTGGGTGTTCTAGAGCCCAATCATTGAATTCATGTAAAAGGGTGGGTGTGAAAATCACATCCCATTGTTATTGAGAGCATGGGGGTTGAGCACAATCATCTTAGGGAAGAGTGAAAATCAAGCAAGCAAGAGAAAGGGAAGAAATTCATATGGGTAGAGGACCATATTTGCACATTCACGTTTTTGCATAGAGAGTTGTTTTTACATGGTGTTTTCTAGCCAACAATGGAGTTCTAAGTGTTGAATCTTGAGTGTAGTTATTGTGGGCACACTTAAAAAACTTTTGGAGCTATAATTTAGTGGAGAAAGAGGTTGTGGGATTGTAAGTGAAGTTTTGTTCGAAATTACTCCAAGGAAGCATGTGTTTTTCTCCTGGGAAAATTCGTGTTGCAGCTGTAGAACTCTTGAGGTCCTAGCAAGTACAATTTATGTCTAACATGTGTTGGAATCCATGGAGGGGAGTGGAAAGACCTAAGGGACTATGAGCAGTGAAGGGAGATTCCATCCATTGGGTTGTGTAAGTTGAGGGGAAGAGAGCCGGTGGATTTAATTTAGTTGTGAGTTTGATTATTGAGAGGGGAACATTATCCAACCTTAAGGACCACCGCCTTTTGTGGATTCATAGCCCTAGCTAAGACGTGTCTTTCTAATGAGAAATGGAACAACAAGACTATGGTTGCGAAGAACATCATTCCTTTACAACAGGTTACACATTTTATAAGATTAGTGTTATATTTCTTGTGTTTACTCATGTATAATGTTGATATAGTTGCCGTGCAATTTACTCTAAGATATATTTGGTTAATGTTACTTTCTATGAGTATATTGATGCACACAATCCTCTATTTGTATGGTTGAACGTTGTTGTACGGGTTTAACTGTTGTTGTGCACATTTAAAATGATTGTATTTAAATTTTTACATAGTATAGATAGTTGCATGAGTTAGAATGTCATGTTGTGTATTATTTCTGCATTAGATTTAATATCAGGAAATTTTTATTGGGACGTTCTAGTAGTGATGTGATCCAACTAGGGGCTAGCTGCATTACAGAGTGGTATCAAAGATTTTGGTTCAACACTGGACCTTTATGGGCCAAGAGCCAGTGGGAATTTAGGTAATTCGTTTTTATAGACTTTGGTCTATGCAAATTTGGGGGAAAAGAAGGATAAAATCAAAGTGAAATCCTCAAATTCGTGGTCAAGATTCATTTTTAAATGAAAAAACATTGTTTAAAAATTTCAATGGAGCCAATCTGCAAAGTTGCAAAGTTAAATGCGACCTGTGTAACGATCCTCCTCATTATGACGAAAAACCTCTTAAAACAAGTGAACATTTTTTTTTTTTTGTTTTTAAAAGTGTGTGTGCACGTGTACAAGGGAAACAAACACATTCGATTCTGCGTCGCCACCCGACGACGAACAAGACGCAAACAACGACAAACACAACATGATGACCTAAGACGCACATCAAGTATCTGCATTCAAGGACGACCATCAATCGACAAATAAATAAGACAGACTACCCGCCCGTCCTACCCTGCAATGGTTAGGACCTCCAAGACACATAAGTAACGCTCAAGCCCAGGTTCCCATCGATTTTAACCATTTAAGGTCTCAGGGCTGGTGACTATTCTGAGGAACATGGAGGTTTCTAAATCCCACCCGACACAATAAGACCAAGCCTACAAGCCAATGATAAATGCATAACCATCAAGATTGAAGTCAACAACGTTATCTACATTAAGGAAGTTGACGACAGTGAATCAATAATAACTCATTAAATTACTCATTACGGTAATGCATGGGAGGTGTACTTTTAATCAAATTACCAGGCGGAGACAATTAATGCAGCAAGTCTGACCTTCAATTGGTTTAAACTTTAAAATATAAATACAAAATTTCTCTCTATAATCAAGTCTAGTTTATCAAGGTCAACATCCTAACTGCCATGACTTACAACTACTTCTGGCAACCTTTAAATCATAGTTTAATCATGTAACCAATCCATTTAACAATTTAACAGTAAAAACATTTATACCTCTATCAACAGAACCTTATTTGCAATAATAATCATCATTACACGACCAATATGTCTAATTATCGAATATCGTTAGGGTACCTTCTAAATTAGCCATATAACAATTCATTGCACAGTTCTAAATTGTAAGAAACATCGGAGTACCATCTAAATCAACATTTAAGACATCACTAAACAAGTCTAATTATTGACTGGATTAATAACTAAAAACATGGTTAATCATCAATTAAATTATAACTAGTCTGTCAAGTTATAACTAAACCTCGTTTCATCTAAGTCAATTTGCCTTAAAATCTTATTATTTGTTATAAGTATTCTATTTTTTTTTAAATCAAAATCCAATACTTAAGTATGTATATAACAATATCCCAAGGAATAGATTAGGTACCTCTTAACGATATTTACACAAATTCCTTATCCCACAATAATAATAATATAATTTATTATTATTAATAAAAGTACCTCAAGCTCTAATATAATAACCATTAAAACTTTAACCACTTCCTAAACAAATGAGGATGTCTAAACAAGTTTCCATAATGATCATATGCTTCATCCATTCTGATCAAAA
>JASDQU010960019.1:25432-48906 GCA_032191745.1 Picea mariana | reverse complement strand
GCTGCTTTGAGGGATCTCGAACGGCCTCCGTGAAATAATAGAAAAGCGCTCTGCCTGCCTGGACATCAACAGTTACATATCCGGCGTATTGTTTAAATTTGATGCCCGTTGGCTGTCCGGGGAGGCCATCTGGGAGATAATCGGCTTCTTGCATGTGACCCTCATTTGACTCTGCCAAATATTCCGAATCATTCCTAAAACTGATCAGGGCGTTATCAAATCCCCATATTGTATCTTGTATACTATGGCTCCTGTATATTCTACCATTGCGCCACAAACGCAATGAGTCTCCTTAAGTAGTGCGCTGATGAGAGGGAGAAATTGCTGTACCCAAAAGAAGGAACAAAATAAAGAAATCAGCCGCCATTATTCTCGCCATCTTTTGCAAAACAACTATGGAAACGACTGCAGAAATTACAAATACAACATTTAGTGCACTGGGGTGCATTAATTATAGTTGCATGTTGTGCAGGATTAACAGGGTGCCGGCTAAAGTCCAAGAGAGAATAACAAGCAAGTTTGACCTTTCCAATTAGTGCATTATTTATAGTTGCAGGTTGTGCAGGATTAACAGGGTGCCGGCTAAAGTCCAAGAGATAATAACAAGCAAGTTTGACCTCTCCAATTAGTGCATTATTTATAGTTGGAGGTTGTGCAGGCTAAAGTCCAAGAGAGAATACATTATTTATAGTTGCATTATTTATAGTTGGAGGTTGTGCAGGCTAAAGTCCAAGAGAGAATACATTATTTAGAGTTGCAGGTTGTGCAGGATTAACAGGGTGCAGACTAAAGTCCAAGAGAGAATAACAAGCAAGTTTGACGTTTCCAATTAGTGCATTATTTATAGTTGGAGGTTGTTCAGGCTTAAGAGGGTGCTGCTACAGTCCAAGAGAGAATACCAAGCAAGTTTGACCTTTCCAATTGATTTCTATTTACCGCATCAAATAAACCTAACACAATTAAATCAAACTAAATTTTTAAAAAATAAATCAACTTAATAAGATGCTTTTCTTTATAAAACTTATTTAAATTATTTATATTTATATTGATTTTAAAAGCTTCAATATCAAAGTGGTGGGTTAAATTTCTCAATCAATTGATTTCTAAATAATTGTTGAAAAACAAAATTTAAAATAAATAAATAAACTTAATTTCTTTATAAAACTTATTTAAATTATTTATATTTATATTGATTTTAAAAGCTTCAATATCAAAGTGGTGGGTTAAATTTCTCAATCAATTGATTTCTAAATAATTGTTGAAAGACAATATGGCAAGTTCCATGCAACCAATTAAAAATAATATTTTTAGTTTATTATTGAAAGAGGTGGAGATGGATGGCATTAACACTAATTTTTTATATAACTATTGAAAAAGATTAATATGACAAGCTTCATATAACTAAAATAAATCATATAAGTTATTTTCGAGATACTATCTTTAATTAATAATGAATGAGGTGGATATGGAAAGATTCATACCATTACAATGAATTACATTGAAAATAAAATTTCTAATTAATTATTGAAAGAGAAGGATTAGGCGAGTTTCAAATACCTAAAATAATTCATTCTTTCTCACAAAGAATTTTTTTTATATTTTATATTTTAAATTGATATTAAAATATACACTAAATTATCTTGTTTATACACAAACACTTTTATGACTACATAAATACCATATTTTTATGTTTTGTTAGCACTTTGTAAATCTGTTTTGTTGATAAACAAATAACGAAGGTAATTTTTTCAACCAACTTTAAGACCTTAAACTAGCCTTTCAGATCTAGAGAGGGCTTTCTCGGAAATGACATGGTCTCCACGCAGGATATGACTTTGAAAACAATGGCTAGATTTAACACCTATGATATGATGGGTTATGGTTATATTGGCGTGGGAAAGTAAGACTTGCGTTATGGGGTCGGTCTGAGGAAGAGACGGGACAAATGACTTAGTGACTGAACTGAAGAGGATAAACCTAGACGAGCAATGACCTTCAGTGTAAAACCGTAGTGTGTGGGGGGAGAAATTACAGGAAGTAACTGAGGAGCGTTGTTGTGGACGAATTTGGAGTTAGCTTTAAAGGAAAACGTTTTGTCTAAGTGGCGTGAACAAGGGGCGTTGTACAACAAATATGCAGGTTCGATAATTCATTCTGAAATAGACAGAAAGAGATATGAAATAAATATAATAGGAAAGCACATACGCAAAGAAAGAAGCACAATGCATCCAATTGTTACAACTAGAATCTTATCGTCAAGCTACAGGACCTTTGCATTAAACTCCGGTCAAAACTCAGATTACATACAATAGTTGTTGTTTACCACATTTGCCAACCAGCCTTGTTTACATGAAAATGATCCCCATATATAGAAAAATCATGCCACCCTTGGCTTCTAAGGTCAAAATACTTCCTCCTTGAATCATGGATCCATTTTCTTTGAAAGAGAACAATAACTTCAATGGATTCACTAAAAATAGAAAACCTGACTTTGCCAAATCATAATCGTAACCGAAATATTCTTTACAATCATTTCATCATGATCAAAATTGGACCATATGGTAGTGATCATCCATCATGTGCACTGTTGGACACTCTGTCACCCTTGCACATCAAGTCTACTATGCAACAGTAAGCTACAACAAAAAACGCAACGTATTTTGCAGCAAACTAGCAAAATAGGCGTTAAAGATGACATCATATATCACTGATAATAACATACTTTTAGAAATTGAGAGAGGTTTTTTTAGTTAAGATCATTATAAAAACAAACCTCTCTTGGTTTATTTAAATTAATATCCATTTGTCCGGAATACGTGTCGCAAAAACATGTCTCGGACAGGAAATCATGAACGCTGAAAAATAGGGCTCAAAGATTCCTTCGAATATCCCAATCCGTGACAAATTTTGAAAATATGAGAGAGGTTCTTATTATTTGGTTTGTCTTCGACAAACCTCTTGGGTATTTTTAAAATTCCTCTCTCATTGGTCATAAATTGATCTTCAAGTTGACCACTAAACCAGTGATTTTTGTAGTGCAACCTGTAGCCTATGCGCAGGAAAATCCATTGTGTGACGACATCCTCTGCATGACAGAATCCACTGCATGAAAACATCCTATGCGTGAAATCATCCACTGCACGAAGAAATCCATTGTGTGACGGAAATCCACTGCACAACAAAATCTAATGCGCACCAGAATCCAATGCGCGATGAAAATCCACTACATGATGAAATCCACTATGCGACAGAATCCTTTGCACAGTGAAGTGCTCTGTGCAGCGCATAGAAAATTTTGTAGCGCGCAGTTGCACATGGAAATGGGACAAATAAATGATAAGCTTCCTTTTGAAACTGACCCTTGGAGATGTTAGATGTTGCCAGTCATAAAAACAATATGGGTGCTAACATGCATGACTTTGCAAATTGTTGACAAACCTATAACCTTAGCTATGAAAAACATGGTGCTAATAGCTGGCTCCAACGGGGATGCTATCCTCCCTGTGAGGTAGCAAAGAACAGTAGACCATATGCCTACCAATTGGGCTTCTTCCAAACTCAACTTTCCAACTGTAACTTGTAACCTACATCCGGTGAAAACCCAAAACTGTATATGCTCCAAACTGAAACCTGAAACTAAGTTGAAAGTTAAAACTACAGATTGCTAAAAGAAATGCTCGTAGTACTGAGCTTATTCTCACTCCTACCTACCCTAACGACTGGAAAATATGTCAATCAAGTGAAATCAAAATGCCAATGCAACCATGCAAGAACTTTATTCGCTTTTTGGTTTCTTTGCACATGCTTGCTCCAAATATTATTTACTAATAAGTCATTCAAAAATTTATCTATAAATTCAAATCTCAAAAAATTAAAAATATTGGGACAATTTGTCACCTCCACCAAAATTGCAAATGGATCCTCTAAAACATGCACAAAACAACAACCATTTTCACCCCTTCCACTGGATTCTCATTTTTATGTGATTTAAATTGTTGATTGGCACCAAGAGGCTAAAAAATCTGTTGAGACTATTGGAAATAACAATTTTCTGAATCAGAAGACAGTGCTAGCTGAAATGAAACCCTTGGTGGAAAGAAATCCATATCTAACATTGACGTTGATTGACCATCATCTTTATTTCCAAGCTGGTTGTTGAGCACAAGATGCAAATCTAAATTGAAATAACTTTCCATGTAATCAAGAACAAAGTCATTAAAAGGATGAGAAGGTTGTTGGTCCTCTTCACTGATAACATTTTTTTCATGTAAAACAATGTCACTGTGAATGCAATCAGACTTCACTTCTTCCTTTGTTAGCTCATGATTTACTTTCAACAATTCAAAGGAAGAAAAACATAATGGAAGACAAATTTCATTTGCAAGTCCACTGCTTTCTTCATATTCAACATCATGCCTGTAGGATTTCTGATTTGAAACATTATAAGAATTTTGCTTCAACAATTCTAAAGATGCAAAACACAATGGCAAAGTTCTTTCATCTAATTCAAAACTTTCTTCATTTTTTTCACTGTTGTCATATACACATTTTTCAATTTATTTTGATTTTTGAACACACTCATTTTCATATTCATCTTTGGCCAATGGTTGTAATTTTGAACTGAAAAATCCTTCCATATAACAAGAAACAGGGTCATTAAACACATGAGAAGATTGTTGCAATTTCTTGTCAATTGTTTCCCATGAATCAATGTAATTTTGCATCAACACACATTCCTCTGCCTCAATGATGATCTTTGAATTTTCTTTCAAAAATTTAAACGAACAAAAGAATAAAGGTAAATAATTTCCTTCAGTTGATTCAGTAATTTCTTCATATTCTTCTTTGTAAGTATGATATGTAGGTTTATTTCTCTCATTACACCGCTGAAAATTAACATTTTCTGATAGAGAACATGCAGTTGGTTGTTATAGGAAGTCAACATCATAATGATCATCATATTCATCATATAAAGACAAATCAACAACATATGCAATTTCATCTAACAAGAAAAATCTTGGGACATCAACCTACTCCTCAACAAGTTGATTTGCGAAATTATTTTCTTGACTGTCTACAAATGAATACATGAAATAATCAGTTTCTTTCTCATGATGACAAAGATCGGGATGTAAATCGGCTTCTTATTTATGCACAATCTCATGTTCTTCATCTTTCAACTTCTCATCCAAAATCTGATTTTGTAGCTCCTTACATGCTTGAATATTATCTTCCACTTCCTGAGCATTATTACATATCTGTTGCAAAGACATAGAATTCCTCTCCATCACAAGAAAAGATAATTCTGATTTAAATGTTGCTACATAATGGAGCATGGCAGCGACTTTAGGAGGTTGGACTTCTTTAGGAAGTTTATAATAAAGACTAGAAAACCGCCTACTGAATTTGAGATGGTTTCATCCTTCATTCTTCTCATGGAATAAAACTCTGAAAGGAGTATATACCATGACTTTCTCTCACCCCAAAATCTATGGAAACCTTCCCTCAGTTCATCCCATGAAATAATCGACTGAGGTTTCAAATGTTTGAACCATGCTTTGGCGTCTCCTTGTAAGGACTGAGAAAAGGCCCTCATAGACAGATCATCATGTTTGCTTTTAAAAAGTTCTATAAAATGCTCAAAGACCCGAATATGTTTTTTAGCTGACTTTCCATCAAGCTCTCCATCGAACCGAGGAAAGTACTTATAATGTTTCATAGGAAAGTCATGAAGGATGGAAGGAAGTTTAAGACGACTGCATATTTCTTGAATCTTGAAGGGTGTAGGATTAAGAACAGAAGGTACAAGCTCAACTTTGTTTTCATTAAGCTCACGAGAATGATCATGAACATCATATGGCTCAAAGGAAGGAGCTTGGTGAATATTGGTTATACAAGAAGAAGGAGGCATACATACAGTTATCCATGGAGGATATACAGGGGTAGATATTTGGGCTTCATTTGAACGCAGTAAGTGAATAAATATTCTTTTGAAAAACTCAGGAAAGGACAAGAAGATATTGATAAAATAGAAGTGTACTTCTTGAACTAAACTTAAGATCGAGTACCTTATTTTTCCATATTGCTCTTCCATATCTCTGTCAACAGGTCTCATTCTCCAGTGGAGTCTTTGAATCACATTTTAAGCTTGATTGGGGTTGCCATGAAAACTTTATCTATGGATTCTTATGCTAGTGGAATCACCTCCAAACTGATTTTCTTATGTGTGAAGTCGTGATAGAAGAAATACAACCAATATGTGCCTAAGTGTCTGTTGTTCTCAGACCTTAGAACTGAAACAATGTCATTCTTCCCAAGGAAAGTTTCGTTCAATTCTGTCCCTGACAACGATGCCATAATGTTAGCACTCTGTAAATCTTTTTGGTTGATAAACAAACAACGAAGGTAACGTTTTCAACCAAATTTGAGACCCAAAACTAGCCTTTCGGATCTGGAGAGGGCTCTCTCGAAAATGGCACAGTCTCAACGCAGGGTATGAATTTGAAAACAATGGCTATATTTAACACCTATGATATGATGGGTTCCGATTATATTGGCCCAAGAAACTAAGACTTGGGCTATGGGGTTAGTCTGAGAAAGAGACGGGAAAATGACTCAATGACTAAACTCGAGAGAATAAGGCTAGGCGAGCAACAACCTTTAGTGTAAAACCATAGTGTGTGGTGGGATAAATTACAAGGAGTAACTAAGGAGTGTTGATGTGGACGAATTCAGAGTTAACTTTAGAGGAAAATGTTTTGACTAAGTGGCGTGAACAAAGGGCATTGTACAACGAATCCGTAGGTTCGATAATTCATTCTGAAATAGACAGAAAGAGATATTAAATAAAGATAACAAGAAAGAACATACGCAAAGAAATAAGCACAATACATCCAACTGTTACGAATAGAATCTTATCATCAAGCTACAGGACCTTTGCATTAAATTCCAGTCAAAACTCAAATTACATACAATAGTTGTTGTCTACCACATTTGCCAACCAACCCTATTTACATGAAAATGATCCCCACATATAGAAAAATCATGTCACCCTTGGATGCTAGGTTCTAAATACTTCCTCCTGGAATCATGGATCTGTTTTCTTTGAAAGAGAACAATAACTTCAACGTATTCACTAAAATTAGAAAACCCAACTTTGTCAAATCATAATCGTAATCGAAATATTCTTTACAATCATTTGATCATGATAAAAATTGGACCATATGGTAGTGATGAGACATCATGTGCACTATTTTACACACTGTAACCCTTTCAAAACAAGTCTTCTACGCAACAGTAACGTACAACAAAAAACGCAGCGGATTGCGCAACAAACTGGAAAAATAGGCGTTAAAGATGACACCGTATCTCACTATTAAAAACATATTTTTATAAAATGAGAGTTTTTTTTGTATTTAAGATCTTTTTAAAGAAAACTTCTCTCGGTTTCATTAAATTCATCCCTAGCTATCTAGAATACATGTCACAAAAACGTGTCTCGGACAAGAAATCATGAAAGATGAAAAATAGGGCTCAAAGATTCCTTTGAATATCCTGATCCGTGACACATTTTGAAAATCGGAGAGAGGTTTTTATTATTTAGTTTGTCCTTGATAAAAATGCTTGGGGAGTTTCAAAATTCCTCTCTCGTTGGTGAGAAATGGATCTTGAAGTTTACCACTAAATGAGTCATTTTCACAGTGCGACCTGTAGCCTATGAGCAGGAAGATCCATTGGGCGACAACATCCTCTGCGCGACAGAATCCACTTTGTGAAAACATCCTATGCGTGATAGCATTCACTGTGTGACGGAAATCCACTGTGCAACATAATCCACTATGCGACGGAAATCCACTGCACGACATAATTCTTTGCGTGGTGAAGTTCTCTACGCAACGCGTAGAATATTTTGCAGTGCGCAGTTGCAAATGGAAATGGAAAAAATAAATGATAAGATTCCTTTTGAAACTGACCCTTGGAGATGTTAGATGCTTCCTATCATAAAACCAATATGGGTGCTAACATGCACGACTTTGAAAATTGTTGAAAAACCTATAATGTTAGCTATGAAAAACATGGTGCTAACAGGTTCCACAAGGATACCTTGGCAATCTACTATACAAAATTAGGATTTAATGACTATATATTATCACTACATCAAATTAAAAGAAGGTCTAAGGAAATGACATAAAAAAACACATTTTACCTCATGCGCCATGTTCTAATTGGCATTAGAGACTGAGACACAAATTTTCAAGTCTTGACAAATTATTTTCCAATCCATTAAGAGTTTGGACTCTCCAAAAACAATTAGATGCTTTAACCCTTTTATATTGATTTTTTCAGCATTAGACATAAGCATAAAATTTAGTTTGATTGTTGGTCCCTTGTCCAACAACATATTTCATTTCATTAAGAGTTTGGATTCTCCAAAAACATGTAGATTCTTTAATCCTCTTTATAATGATTTTTTAAGCATTAGACATGAGCATAAAATTCAGTTTGATTGTTGGTCCCTATATTTCATTAACAAGTAAAGAGAAAAATGAAATAAAATAATAACTCCTACTCCACATATACTTGGGCTCTTTTGTAGGCTCCATTGAAGGAACCCCAAGTCTTTCCTTAATCTATGCATGTCCCTTTTAAAATTTTGGTTTATCTCTCCTTAGGAGGTCTCCAGCTATTAGGATACGACCCAAAGCCCTCTTAGTTGGTCATTCATCAACATGATATATTTTCCATGTAATAAAGGTCGACATTAGTTAATAAGGCCTATTAAATAAATGTGAACAAGTCAATGTAAGAAGACCTAATAGAAGCTTCCGCTTCTAGAAAAACATCCCTCTATAATGTTCTTTAGAAGATAGAATTAGTATAAACACAAATAGGAGGTATGATAAAACTTGTCTTGATTATTATTGTAAGAGAGATCTATTCATTTTGGAGGTTGCCCCCTTGAAGAGACAAGTGAACAAATCTTTCTTGGTGCTATCAATATTATAGTTCTTCTCTCTATTAAATGTCCCAGTTATTCTTGGGGTATATTTGTTTGTTGTGTTATATGTTTCGGTTTAAACATATTACAAGTGATATCAGAGCTCTTTCTGAGGCCAACACGCACACATTTTTTTTTTTAGAAATTTGTAGTGTAGAGACGTGCTATGAAGTCTTTAAACTACATAGATATGTCATTCAACACATAAACCCATGGTTGAGGAGGCATACACAAAGTTCATACAAGATTTTTTTAAGCTCACAATTTTGGACACCCTTGTAACCCATGTTGGTACCCCTTTGAGTGGTAGTGCATCAGAAAAAACATGTACACAGATTTTCTCTTCCTTGTACCTCTGGTATATCAAAATACCTCAATAATATCTTGAAACCATCTCTAGATCAATCGATCGGCTACTTGATTGTTATAGTGCCACCAAGAACAATACTCGGGAATATACTCTTTAGTAACTAGGTAATTGGGTAGTACGAATAAGGGTACGGTCGATCCTCCTTAGTTGGTTCCATGATATATTGGGATGATTACTATTGTTTGACCTCGTACGTATATCAGAGATCTATAGCATAGGGAAAACCCTTTTCTGTAGGAACCCTGAAAACCCTTCCCTTTAGGAAAGAAAAGGAACAGGAACAATCGAACTCTATTTTCATGTAACCTTGCCTCCTTCTTTCAGGATGAAAAATTAAAACACATTTTTTTCTATTGAAAATTTGGGCATTTTGGCACTGCAACATTATTCATATCGGAGTATAACTCTATGGGAGTAAAAACAAAAAAAGAGTATAGTGGTCTCGCTGGAACCCTTATTTGGGATCCCTACCATTGGATTCATCTCTTTGTCTTGACTGTAGTGGTACCTATAATTTTTATCATATTTTCTCAGTGGACTAGACCCCCCTTCCTGACACCCTAATTTGGGACCTCTCCCATTGTATTCCTCTCTTTGTCTTGATTTCCATGGTACCTATTGTTTTTAAGGGATCCTCTCTTGTTCACTTGCCTCTTCGAGGGGGCATCCTCCTATTGAGATACAACTCACAATACAATAATTCTCTTCATGTCTCATTACATTGCTTGAACCCCTTTATATAGTGCTACCATCACCTAAGAACATTCTAGAGGAGGAATCTTCTAGAAGTAGAACCTTCTAAGAATTCCTCTTACATTTATTATATCTAATTACCCATTTATTATATCTAACTACTATAGTGAGCCTTATTTAATAATATAGTGGACCTAGTCCACCTTACATTGAATGACCACATTCCCATTTATTAAATTACTTCCACTAATAACACATAACTACATTCCCATTGGGTACCTCCCTAGGTACCCCATATTACCTCCCTAGGTATACTACACCCCCCTTCCCGACACCCTTATTTTCCACCTAACCCAACAGACTCCTTATATTGTGTTTATCATTGAGGCATCATTATAACTTAGCCTCCACAATGTCCCCTATCACTCGCACTCAGAACCTGGAAGAGTTGGACAATAAGGTAACCAAAATGTCTGAGGACATTGACCAGATAAGTAAGAGCCTAAACTCCCTCACCCAACAACTGTAAGACGTTGTGACACACAACATAGGTAAGCATCCTAGTACCACCCCGAGGCCACTCATTCTTCCCATTATTAGAATACTCATCTTTCCCACTCCGCTTGGGGTTTTACAAATTTCTATAATAAGGTTCCCAACATTGAGATGCATAAATTTGATGGATCAGACTTAGTCAACTGGGTATCCCAAATGGAACACTGCTTCTCCGTCCATGATATTCAGGATGATGAGACCAAAATCCATGTGGGGGTTTTTTGCTTGGATCAAGAATGATGTAAATGGTGTAAATGGCATAAGAAATGTTATCTGGGACAACCAAGTTGGCCCATGTTCACCAATGAGCTTTGTGCTCATTTTAATAAGGAATCTCATTTCTTGGGACAACTCACCAAGATGAGACAAACAAGGCCAGTAGAAGACTTCATCACCACATTTCAACAATTGGATATCATAACTGAGGGATTATTTGATGAGTTTTATATTGAGCATTTCCTTAGTGGCTTAAAGGATGCCATTCAGGCTGATGTTTGCATGCACCATCCTGTTACCTGGTTGTAGGCGTGGAAATTAGAAATGGAGGTTGAGACCAGTCTTAATTCCCAAACCCTTCATTTTGTAGTTCCCACTCGCCCTCGTCTAGGGACTACCCCTGCTCCGACACAAAATTTGAAGGTCCAAAATGTATTTCCATCAGAAATGGATGAACGTTGGAAGCAAGGAATTTTCTATTACTATGACGAAAAGTATTTGCCAGGGCATAAATGTCATGAAAAAAATTTGTTCCAAATTGATGGGTCAACTCCCACCTCCTCCGAGGATAGACTATAAAATGCATCCCCAGACCCTGAGGACACAGAACCAACTCCCCCCATCCCTGATCCGATCACATTTCTCGTGGAACCGAAGGAACCTGCGATATCTCTCCATTCCCTAGCAGGTATTTCTGCCCCATAGAAATTAAAAATCAAGGGATACATCAAACATAGGTTGGTTGTGGTGTTATTTCATAGTGGTAGAATCTATAATTATATTCACCGGAGGGTTGCTAAGGATCTCAATTTCTTTGTTATACCAGTTTTAGATTTTCAATTTCTTATAGCTAGTGGTGGTACAATGAAATGTGGGGGATGCTGTGAGAATGTCAAACTCCAAATGGGCCATTATAACATCAAAACTCACATGTTTTCCATTGCCGTGGTTGTTTGTGATATTGTCTTGGGTGTTGAATGGATTCAACCTTGGGACCGATTACCATTGATTATCAAGATTTATATCTGAGCTTTACTCAATATGCTCACACCTATACCTCCAAGTCCTATGAGCTTGTTCCCCATAAATTATCAATTCTCATCGGATGGATAAAATCCTAAAGAAAGGACACCATGGTGTGATTTCTCAACTTAATTACATCTAGGTACATGATCAGTCATCCCCAATAATACATCCTTATCTACAAATGATTTTGGATAAGAACCAAAGGGTCTTTGAGACACCCATGAACTTACCCCTCTCCCAGGGTGACCATGATCACAACATTCCTCTCCTTCTAGGAATCCATCCCCCGAATGTATGCCCCTACTGGTATCCATTTGCTCAAAAAAATGAAATAGAAAAAATAGTGCATGAATTATAGGAGGCTGGTGTAATTTTCCCAAGTACCAGCCCATATTCATCCCTTGTTGTGATGGTCTTAAAAAAAGAAGGTTCTTGGCGCATGTGTCTATATTTTTTCTCCCTTGATAAATTAATCACGAAGGATAACTTTACCATTCTTGTCATTGATGATCTATTGGATGAACTTCAAGGGGCCTATTTCTTCAAAAAATTAGATATTCGCTCAGGTTATCACCAGATGCTTTCAAAACACATGAAGGAAATTGTGAATTCTTGGTAATTCCTTTTTGAATTTTCAATTCTCCATCTTCCTTCCAAAGTCTCATGAATAAACTCTTGAAGCCATATATTCAGAAGTTTTTTCTATCTTTATTTGACGACATCCTCATTTACATATGCACTTTGGATTCCCATCTACACCATGTGGACAAAGTACTCCAATTGTTATAGGACAATCAATTATTTGTCAAAAATTTAAAGAATTATTTTGGGGCAAGTAAAGTTGAATGCTTGGGACACATTGTGGGACGTGATGGGGTAAGAGTGGACCCAAAAAAGATTCAATCCATGCAATATTGGTTGAGACCCATGACCTTGAAATTCCTTTGACGTTTCCTAGGCCTCATAGGATATTACTGGAAATTTATCTACCATTATGGAAAAATTGTCGAGTCATTGATGGACCTTCTTAGGAAGAATGAATTTCATTTGACACCTATAGTAGAGAAAGCCTTCAAAGATTTAAAGCAATCCATGTGCACTACCTTCGTCTTAGTATCCCTAATTTCAAAAAAACTTTTGTTGTGGAAAATTGAGGATGTTAAAATGAGTTATGATCCAATTGAGTACCCAAAAAGGAAAATAATTCAGTCAAAAATTTTCTAGTGAAAATAGGATCTCTATTAGTTACAATAGTCTTGGGGACTCATATATCTTCTGAACTATTTACATTAATAATATGTCTATTGTACTTGCTTTAAAAGGATGAGAGAGATAGAGAGAAAAAATGGACATACTTGTTCTCTCGATCCGCTAATACCATGATGATAGTAGTTCATTTATATTTGGGCAAACCTATAATAAATCCATTGAAAATTCATCCCATCTTTGACTTGGTATAACTAACGGTTGTAGGAGACCTACATTCTTGATTGTATCTCCCTTATTTTGATGGAATACCACACATTTAGACAATATTTTAAACATCAGTTTTCATAACTTCCCAAAAAAAACCTTCTTGATCCTATGGTATGTTTTCAAGAACAATGAGTGTCCTCCTATAAGATAAGTGTTCAATTCTAGAAGGACCCTTTGTTTGAGTTGGGAATTCTTACATAAATATAGGAAATCATGATACCATAGAAAATCATTCTTCTATACAAATTTATCTAATGCACTATGGTACTCTTGTAGTTGTTTAATGATCTTACATACCTATTGATCTTACTTCCATTTTATCCTTGCTTCTTCCACCTAATCAAATTGTAGAATAGAAATAGCACACAGTGAACCCTCTATTTCATCCTCTTTCCTTGAAAGTGGATCTTCCACAATATTATATTTTTCTTTATTGTAGATAATTTCAAAGTCATAACCTAGCATCTTTGTAACCCATTTTTTTTTCATTTGAAGATAATCATTGTTGAAAAATAAGTACTTCAAACTAGTCATTATATGTTTTTACTTTGAACTATTTTCCTATTAGGTATGGGCACCATTTCTTGACTACATGTAGTATGGCCAACATTTCCTTTTCATAAATTGGTTTGAGTAAAATTTTTCCTTTATGTTGGCTACTTTAAAAGGAAAGAGTCCTTCCTTCTTGTATTAAAATTGCACCAATGCAATGGCCATAGGAATCACACTCCACAATAAATGTTTTTGTGAAGTCAAGTGTGGCTAGGAAAGGAGTTGTACAAATATCCTCCTTAATATTCTCAAACTATTTTGTTTCTTATTGAGTCCAAGAAAATTCTTCATTCTTTAATAATGTTGTTACAGGTTGGACCACTATTTTATCATAGTTCTTGACAAACGTTTAGTAATAGCATGTCAATCCTAAGAATCCTCTAATTTTCTTCAAGTTTTTGGGAATTGGCCATTCCCTCATAGATTTAATTTTCATAGGGTCCACTTTTACACCTTCATGAGATACAATATGACCCAAATATTCCACTTATTGAACCCCAAATGCACACTTGGAAGGATTTGCAAAAATTGATTTCACTTCCAAAAATTTTAATACTTTGTCAACATGTTGTTCATTATCTTCCCATGATTTGTTGTAGATTAGTACATCATCAAAAAATTCTAACAAAAAATTTCTATGAAATTTTTTAAAAGAAGAATTCATCAATCTTTGAAATGTTGAAGGTGCATTAGTAGGTCCAAATGGCATAGCCAAAAACTCATAACGACCTTCATGTGTTCTAAAGGCTATTTTGGGAATGTGTTCCTGCCTCATCTTGATTTGATGATATCATGAACAAATATCCAAATTACTAAAGAATGTTTCTCCATGCAATTCATTTAATAATTAATCAATGAAAAGAATAGAAAAATTTTCTTTGATGGTCATTTTTTTGAGTTGTCTATAATCTAGACGCATGCACCATCAACCATCTGTGTTTTTAACCATCACTATTGTTGAAGAGAAATACCTTTGTCTAGGTTGAATCATGCCAGCCTATAACATTTCTTGGATCATATGCTCAATCTCAGTCTTCTATGCATATGGATATTTCTAAGGCCTAAATTTAGGTGGTACACTTCTAGGTTCCAAATGAATAACATGATCATGATCTTGAGCTTGTGGAATACCATTACGAATCTCTCCAAATACCTTGGAATGGTTGTTTATAACCATTTGGAGATCCATTGGAGAAGAGGATATAGATGTTTGAACATACAGTGATCACAATTGAGAAATTACACCATAGTGTCCCTTTTTGAGTAATCTTATCATGCTACTAAAAATTATCACTTTAGAGGATTTCCCTTGGATACGTCTAATCTCAATTTCCTTTCATTTTGAGGAAAATATTATGAAAATATCTCTAAAATTAAGGGTCATTGTTCCCAATGATTGTAACAATTGGACACCTAATACAACATCAAAACTACCTATTTTGATGAAAATCATGGGAATATCCAATAAATACTCCATCATATTGAACTTGATACTATGACGCTTCCTAGAAAAATTTAACGTACCTCCATATACAATCATTACTTGAAACTATGGTGTTGGAAATATAAATTAATTGAGATATTTTGTTAATTTGTAATTTATGAAGTTATGGGTACTACCAAACTAATCAACAATGTCACCTTTTTATTTTTTATTTATCCTTGTATCTTGGGGGTTTATGGAGTACTAATATTGGCAAATGCATGACAATATATCGTTGGAGTAGTCTCTTCTATATCTATATCTTGCAATGGTTCTAATTGTTGATCTTCTTCCTCTTCACAGTCTATATAGAATAATTTATTCTCACACATTTATGCCCCTTACTATACTTTGGGTCACAATTGAAACATATTATCTTTTCTTGTATTTCATCCATTTTTTGAGGTGTCAACCTTGTTGGTTGAGTGGGGTTAGGAGAGGGAACATGGTGCTCTCTATATTTGTTAGTGGCCACCCTTCTGGTAGCCATATCTTTTCCCCACTTTTCTTGTCATACTGAAAGATTTTTCTAGGGATTTATGTTTGAAGAGATGCAGCTCATGTTGAATGTTATTCTTTAAATTTTCCATAAATATATCTATCAAATTATCATCAGGAATGTTCTTTACCCTAATACTGAACTTTTGGAATAGTTGAATGTGTTCTGTAACTATTCATTTTTTCCAAAGATTTATTAATTGACTAAATAATGTATTGGTATTAATATCACCATAATGTGATATCAATTCATACATAATAATGAACCAAGAGATAATAGAATTATTTTTTCTTTCACAAATCCATTGATACCAAATAAATTGATCATTTTCTAAATACAACGATGTAACAATTACGTTTTGTAAGCATGTCATTGGGTGTATATCAAGGTATTTCTCCATCTAGAATATCCATGTTATGTGAAATTTACCATCAAATATCCTCATATTTATTTTTGGAATGAAGGATTTCCTTGATCCTGACTTGTAGCTTCTATGAAGTGGATCCTAAAGTGATGAATACTTCTAAAATTTAGTATTGATGCTCCCCAATTGTGATAAAGTAATCCCCATATGTGACTAAGTCTCAACACCATTGTTCTCCTTATTTTCAGGATTTCCTTCGATATCCATATCCCTTTTAGGGATCCGTTGTAAGAACATGGCTTCCATGGAATTCATGGATTTTTGAATTTCATTCATTTTGTTTTCTGTTTGATACATATTTTCATCCATATTATTTTCCATGTGTTCACTATTTTCATTCATCTTATTTTCCATATTTTTAGTCACGAGCCTTGTCTTTCATGGACTATTTTTTCCAAAATTATAGAAAACCAAAAACTGAAATTGTTTTCACCTATACTATGAAATGTATCCTAAGTCTCCACAAGATTTTGTTGTCTGGAAATTCCCAGAAAAATAGTTATTGTGAAAATTCCAAGATGACACATTTAAAAATGAATTCAAGATGAGTCACAAACCATATATTCAATAGAATATATTTTTGAAATTATAAGTAACCAGAGCCTGAAAATTTTACCACGTGTACCATGATATTTCACCCCCATCTCCTCCAAATTTCACAGTCTAAAACATCCTAGAAAAAAAGTTATAACAAAAATCCTAATGTGTGTCAGTTGGAGGAGGAAAACTCTAGGATCGTAAGCTCTAATACCAAATGGTATGATCCAACACCTTAAAAATGACAAAAATTCAATGGGTATAGTCCACTTTGAGGGAGAAACCTCATTTTACAATATATCCAATACAAAAGATAATATGAGATGATATAAGATGATTCAAAGACCAGGTCTCCTTGGTATATATTTCAGAGACAAAGGGTACAATTATAATGAAAGGGTACAATCAAGAGTTATGTCCTACCTACTAATATAAAAATATATATGTAATAAATCAATATATATAGGGGATTAATAGGAGGAATGGTTAAGAACATGTGTTTCCTCCTAAGAGGTCACAAGTTCAAATTCAGAGGGGGGTAGGGTATGTATACCTCCATAGACTTTACCAGTCAAATCGCTAGGCGGAGGGGGTCTCATACACCAATTTGGTGTAGCTTAGTCGTGACCTTAAAAATAGATTATTATTATTATTATTATTATTATTATATATAACATGGGATTTGTCTAAGGCTTCACAAATTTCCTCTTTTCCCCTTTCTCCCATCAACAAGAAACTAAAAAATTTCCTTTGGCTTTATTTAATATGCCTATAGTAATATGAGTTATGGAAATCCAATTTACTAGGAAATTCTCTAGAACAACTTTAACCAAAACAAATCTCACACCATAAGACAACCATCTATTGTACCACACTGAAATTATTACTTTAATTTTTGTATACAACCAAAACCAATAATCATACATATATTCCTTTGGTTTTAAAATAAAACTAAGATATTTAACACCATGATAAAGTTCACAAAAGTTCATAGGAAACATAATTTTCACTTTTGACTTTAATTCATATACTATTTCATTGAGAAATAAAGATGATCTATTCATCTTTATCTGGATCCTTGTATATTTTCAACACATTTCCAATAACTCTTTAATTGTTTCCTTCTTATGCCATGACCAAATATCATGAGATCTTTAACCAATAGAGATGAGAAATATAAACTGATTTTGCAATTGTAATCCATTTTAACTCTTCTTTTCTTCATTGGAAACTCCTCAACCCTTACCACTCCTTATAAGTTACCTTGGGAAACTCCTCAACCCTTACCATGTAGCTCTAACATTCTTTTGGATTTCCATGCTCTTCGCATTTTACATTACTAGTGATTGGCCAAAACACATGTATATTACCACACTTGCCAACATCGACAAACGTACGTCATTTTAGATTTTTTTTATTATTTTTGTCTTTTATGCATGAAATATAGAGAAAAATTTGGTGATTTTTTAGTATTTTGTCTCTTATGCATGAAATATCGAGAAAAGTTCGATGATTTTTTTATTATTATTAAGGTTTGGTATTTTTTTTTTTTATTATTTTGTCTATTATGCATGAAATATAGAGTAAAGAAAAGTTGGGTGATTTTTCTTATTATTTTGTCTGTTATGCATGAAATATCATGAAATATAGAGAAAACTTTGATAGTGAATAACTTAAATATAATTATAAATACAAATATGTGTATGTGTGGGGAATCGATCCATGGACTAGAATTAACATGTGCTAAGTAAGATGCATTTCAAACGTGGGCCAAGGAATAGAGGATCTACTCGTTCTGCGTTTTACAAATCAATCAATAGGACGTTAAGTTAAGTAAATTTGACTTACATGACCAAGATTTCTCTGATTTAGAAAGGTCGTGCTTATTATATGGATTATTTAAAACTATTTGTTATGAGAATTCAGAAAAGCAAAAACTTATAGAGGGTATAGTTTTTAGTTATATATATATATATTTGTTATGAGAATTCAGAAAAGCAAAGAATTATAGAGGGTATAGTTTTTAGTTATATATATATATATTTTAAATATCTTTAAAATAGCAATATAACTTACTCTGGAAATTCTGAATCATACAATTTCACTGGACCTCACAATTTTTGCTGAAACTTCAACTTAAAACTGGACCCTAAAACGAGTAGTTTTAAATAATGTTTATGCCCCAGTCCATGAAATATCATCAACTTCCTCTACTCAAGGTCGCCCTCCCCTAACTTGGTGGAAGCACTTCCAAAAGCCGTTGCAAAGTGACATGACCTTTTATTATGCTATCGCAGTATTCGTTTCCCTCGAACTATGGTCTGAACTTCAATACACATATGTCATATTTATGGCTGTTAAGCCCATGGCATGTATTACCTTACCGAGATGCATTAGTATAATTATTCTAAGTTTTAGTATTTTTATAACAATATTTTCTGTTTAATTTTATTCAAAATCTAATGAGAATTTGTTGTATCTGTAGATTTGGGTGGTTAATTTTCTATAATTCAACTGTTTTAGAGTTTTTTAACATGCTGAATCTATTTTTAGATTCAAAAATACAATTTAAATAACAGAAAATTGTTATATCATGCAGCTTTGTGTCACAAGAAAAGAACCAAAACTTAGAATAATTGAGAATTGTATATTTTTATAACCAAAAATATATATATATATATATATATATATATTGTAAATAAAAAGTATTGTATTACCTTGCATTAGCAAAAATCACACTTGTCTGAGTATACACTACAACATGCCACTTGTTCTACCACAATAGTAGAAACCATAACGCGTGGACACTTTTGTTCATAAACCTTAAAGAGACATCTGTTAGAAACATGAGGAATTGCCACCTGTTCTGCCACAAGCGTTGAAACCAGAAAAGGTGGTGGACTGAGTGCCCCGACCAACTAGTGAAACAAAACCAGAGTTTGTGATGCACAAAAGACTTAACACTAAGACCAGAGAAAAAACTTGTAAGAGCACTAGACATGATGAAAACCCGGGCATCCATCCTGGTGAAGTCGGAGGACGAAAGGTTAGAAGCAAGTCGGGAATCAACTTTTCATAGGCTCGCTTGATAGGGAGTTGTACAGGATGTCCAAGCGCTTGCTAAGGGTGCACTGGTTGTGCAACAGCTCTACCAAATCCTTACGCATATCGAAGATCAAGAACAGGTGGTCTTTCGTGAGCCTGCAAGAGCTGGGAGTCGGGTGAGCATGCTCTTCAACGTCGTCTTCTTTCTAGCATTCATCCCAGTTTGTTCCAAGTTCCTCTTCCATGGTAGCAGTGACAAAATTCGTAGCATCGGTAGAATCCATAGCATGGTCCTCTTCTATAGTAGCAGCATAATTCCTTCCAAAGTGCTCCTCTTGAAGAGGGATTTCCTCTTCCATGATATAGCATGTCTTGGCTAGCTCCTGGAAAATCAAAGGGGTGGTGGTGCAAGTGGTCGGTCGTTGTTCCAAGGTGGTCATCAAAAAAAATGGTAGAATTTCCTCCAAGTTGTGTGAAATTTCCTCTTCCACTGGACAACCTCCATGGAGATCCTCTATGTTTGATGGACGGGGCTTCGATTGAACTGCCTCATGCCAATTATGATCAGAGGAGAATGAGAGGCATGAACTGTCGCTTGGGATGAGAGCGAGAGAGGCTGGTCACAGGCATTTGTTCCTACCAAACTGACTAAAATAGCTTGGCCCTCGCAGAGACTTACCTCTCTCGTGAGGCATGGCCAAATAGAGCGTAGTGAGAATGGAATCAACAGTGGTGTTAGTAGGAGATGGAGGATGGAAAGCCAAGGTGCCGAGAAAAGCAAGCATAATTAGACAGTGAACTGCTGCCAAATGCCCAATATAAGAGCCTCACAGGATGATAACGGTAGGAGGATGGAGGAGTTAATGGATATGATAGCCATAATTTCTGGAGTAATGGCCATTAGTTGTATCATACTAGTGTCGAGGAGCCGAACCTGAGTCTCCATTATGACCTAGCGCACTAAGCCTTTGCAGAAGTGAAACCTAGACATCATGACTAGACAGGGGAGGAGGGTGGTGACGAGGGGCCTTAACTACCCTCATATCCACCCCAACTGTTGACGAGTGTGTTCAATGTGTTAGCCCATCCGAGGAACAAAAAATACATTTTTTATTTTATTTCGACAGGAACGGATAATGGGATTTTATTATAGAAAAGTAGTGGCAAGCCACTAGTTTTGTTACATATGAGTTGATCCAAACATGACTAAACAGATACAAAACGCCAGACAAGTAGTTCTTAACATAGTCGTTACTTGCAGAGGCTTCATACAAAACTCCTTCCTCACAGATTTATTTAAAGAGGCCAATTCCTAGCATAGGTGTCGCTTGCCAAATTACTTGGAGCCTCCCTTCTTGGGTTGATCCCTCTCCTGCTTCCATTCTTTATTCAGTTGCTTCATTTGCTATTCCAAATTGTTGACCCCTTCATCAAATTCTTGTTTTGGGTCTTTGAGGTCCTTGCGAAGTTTCCCCAGCTCCTCAAAGAGTCTGAATTTGGTGGAAGTGATGTCATTTTCCAACATCTCCATATGTCTCCCTATGTTGATATCTAAGTTCTGGAGGAATTCGTCTAGATTGTTTAGCTAATGCCTGAGATGTTGCATGTTCACCTCCAGTGCTGCCAGCCACTCTTTCGTCGTGGGCTTACCGCCTGATCTCAACACCATCGCTTCCCTTGTTGCTTATGGGTTGCTTCTCCTATGTGGGGTTCTCTCTCCTCTGGTCGCTATGTTGTTGCTTGCCTTCCTTCCCAGTCTTCGACTGCTTCTGGACTACATGGCTTCCTTCCCTACATCTCCTTTTAACTCAAAAATCCACATATTCGATGCTCCCAAGTGATATGCGCGATATAGAGAGCATGGGATCTTGCTTGGATTCAACGACCAAATGATGGGCAACTCCATCAGATCGGACCTCCTCCTGATTGTTGACTGTGGTGGATTCGACCATGTACCTTCGAGGACATGACTTTCCCACTTTCTAGCTCGCATCCATGTCTTAATCTCATATTTCATGGGAGTTCCCAGCTGTTCAATGTTCCAATGATTTGTATGGTTCCTATGCTCAAGAAGGCTCCCCTATTTGCCTCTTCGTCTACTGATGCATTCATTCCCTGGAAGACATGATAAAGCTGATAAGTTCAAATCTTTCTCAGGAGGAGATGGATTTTCTCCAAAATGTGTTGGAGTTTTGCATTTTGGACTTTATTGCAGAGAATTAAGGCTTGGATCATTAGCTGTGAATCACCTATTATCACCAGATCCCAGACGTTGTGCAAAATAGCTTTATTTAGCCCTTGCCAGAGGGCCAGTGCTTCTGCTATGTTATTGGTTTCTATGCCAAGTCCCTAGGCAAAACTGATTTTTGGGAGTTTGTTGGGGCCTACCAGGATTCCTCCTCCTCCTGCCACTCCTAGGTTCCCTTTGGAGGCTCCGTCAAAGAATAGAATATACGTATTTTCATTTCTTTTTCATTCTTTGGACACTTGCTCCTCCATCCCAATTTCCCATTCTTGGTGGTGTGAGTTGTTATGAGTTTGTTGTTGTTGATCTTAGAGCTTAAGATGTTCAATCTAGAGTTTCTCTTCCAGTTCTAACGGCTTGGAGTTTGCTTCTTTACAGAAGTAGGGAGTGCTCTCTCCAAAATGGGCCTTTATCTTAGTGGCTACTTGAGCAAGGATGCTTTTGGCTTCCATGAATAACCTGTTATTCCATTCAAGCCAGATCTTCCAAAGAATAAATTTTGGGAGAGTTCCCCAAAGAGTGGAGAGTTGACCCTTTTTTTTTTTTTAAATGGTAGAGGGAATTCCAATTCCGGAGCAAGGCAATGACTTCTTGAGGTAAAACAAGAGTGTCTGGGTGCATTGCAAGGGTTAATTGCCAGACTTATTTGGAGTAAGTGTAGTTTAAATGATCCGTCAGGATTTTTCGAATGACTTATGGTTGAGTTTTAATTTTGCATGCATTAATTAACCATTGAGAAACTTAGCAAAAGAATGAGGAAAGAAGAGGAATTATAACAACCAAATACATATGTGCATATCTTAAATGTAATAAAAGACAGCAAACCATAACACTCAGATTGATAACGGAGTTCGGCACAACTTTGCCTACGTCTCCGGGCCTTTTCTCTGTGGGTGAGGCTTCTTTATTTCTGTTCAAAATCTCAATAGTACATCACTGCAATTCCAAATGGCTACAAGACTAATCTAGTCATGTTCACCCAGATCTCTAGAACCATGCACAAAAAACAACACGCAAAACGGACGTCCGGAGCTCTCATAAACGGTCCGACAGCATCTGCTCCTCAACGGCTTCTCTGCCTCAAAGTGGCTTTGGCTTGGCTTCTCCTCAGCATAACTCTGCTTTGAATGCTCTCAAAGCTGTCCCCATGGCTTCAAACAGGCCTTGGTTAAATAGTTGAGAAGGTAGTTGTCCATCTCCAACTTCCTCCACGAATTTAGGCTCCAAAACTGCCCAATAACCCCCAAAAATGGATTAATTACATTAAAAATGGCTTAAACATTAATTAAACCCAAAAGTGGTTAGAAAAACCCACTTTATAACCATAAAATAGTTATAAACGGGCCTTATCCCCC
>JASDQU010960019.1:0-24132 GCA_032191745.1 Picea mariana | reverse complement strand
TGAGGATGGTCCTCTTCCTCTTCACTTTTTCCCTTTGAAGAATCACCCAAAACTGGTCGCTTTCGTTCCAAGTAATCTTCGTACAAGACTTTCACCATCTCCGACATGGCAAGGAATGTTTTCCAGAACTCTTTCTCATCTTGAGAAATCCCTTCTTCCGATGCCATCTTCTCGATGTGAGAAGCTCTTTTTCTCAATCCAATTAATGGATTCTCTGCAACAAGCTTGCCTTCACCACGCTGTAGCTTTTCCCTGGTTAACATGCAAAACTCAAATCCAAACGTCAACTAGCTCTGATACCACTTGATCCGTCAGGATTTTTCGAATGACTTATGGTTGAGTTTTAATTTTGCATGCATTAATTAACCATTGAGAAACTTAGCAAAAGAATGAGGAAAGAAGAGGAATTATAACAACCAAATACATATGTGCAGATCTGAAATGTAATAAAAGACAGTAAACCATAACACGCAGATTGATAACGAAGTTCGGCACAACTTTGCCTACGTCTCCGGGCCTTTTCTCTGTGGGTGAGGCTTCTTTATTTCTGTTCAAAATCTCAATAGTACATCACTGCAATGCCAAATGGCTACAAGATTGATCTGGTCATGTTCGCCCAGATCTCTAGAACCATGCACAAAAAATGGCACGCAAAACGGACGTCCAGAGCTCTTAGAAATGGTCCGACAACATCTCCTCCTCAACGGGTTCTCTGCCTCAAACTAGCTTTGGCTTGGCTTCTCCTCAGCATAACTCTGCTCTGAATGCTCTCAAAGCTGTCCCCATGGCTTCAAACAGGCCTTGGTTAAATAGTTGGGAAGGTAGTTGTCCATCTCCAACTTCCTCCACGAATTTAGGCTCCAAAACTGCCCAATAACCCCCAAAAATGGATTAATTACATTAAAAATGGCTTAAACATTAATTAAACCCAAAAGTGGTTAGAAAAACCCACTTTATAACCATAAAATAGTTATAAACGGGCCTTATCCCCCTTTCGTCCGGGCACGCCCCCTCTTGGCAAGATCGTATGTCTTCATGTGGCCTAGCGCTGGCCCAACCTCCATTCGGCGCTCTAGCACCCGGTCACATTGGCGTGTTCACAGGACCTTGGGATAACATATAACCGCCCGTATTCATAAACCATAACCGTTCAAACCATAAAAATCCACGCGCGTTTTGTATAAACGGTGGTTATATGTTAATACAATGGGACCGCGAGTCCATTAGTTATAACCCCCTGTATATTTTACCTCCGCGCATATGGTTACAAAGAGCAGTCATATAACAATGGAAAGGGCTAGGGCTAAGCCCCGGCCCTTTTTCTGCTGAACCAAAACATACAACGAATATAAATATATTCTCGCCCGTTTACATATCAAGTACCAATGCGTGGCACAGTGGTCACGGGACTTTGTTAAAACGTTGCCAACGGAGGAGGTCACTGGTTCGAATCCGGTCCGATCCATAACAAATTTTACACATAACCCATTTAACCAAACAATGAGTGACACGTGGTGCCCTCAGATTGGGCCACGTGTCCTCATATTATTGGCCACCAAAGGACACGTGTCATCTCTCGATTCGACCACTGTCAACCAACCAGATGTTGCCACATCATCACATGTTGTACTGCCTCGTCACTTGCCATGTCATCGCCATGTATGCTGCTGATGTCATCCGACACATAGGCTGCTGACGTCATCCCGTGCCACGTGTCACCCTTTCAGTGGTGACATGTGTCACCTCGGGATTGGTCCATCCGTGCACCAAAAAGTCCAAATCTGCCTGCCACGTGCCACTCCCTGGAGCCGCCACGTGTCATTGTATGGAATTGCCACGTCACTTCTGCCACGTTAGCATACGGACCTGCCACATCAGCATCCGTACGGACTGTATGGACTGCACAGTCGGCAAAAAAAAATTTTGCCTGTTTGACTTTTCAGACAGAATGCGATATCTTCTCTATACAGACTCCGTTTGACAAAGTAAATATACCACCGGAATTAGGAAGACGAGGCGGACGCAATGGCACAGGTTTCGTCGGATTCCGAGAACTTTCATTTTTGAGCATTTTTCAAGCCCTGTCAGGCTTCTGAATTTGATTTCAGATCATTAAAAGTAGATGGTTTGTAGTTTCCTCTTCTTGACAATAGAGAGGGAATTCGGAGGGGCCTTCCCAACCTCTTCTTCTTAGATTTTTGCTAGTGAGAATAGCTTTGTGTGTTGTGGTCCAAACATACATATCTATATTCAGAATTGACTTGGAGGACTAGATGGCTTTCCAAATTGTTGGGTCTGGGGGGACGTGGGGGACTGCTGCTATGTGTTTATATCCTCCTATTGTAGTTTAAAGTCTAGAAAATAGTGCCCACCCTCGCTTGTCCTTCTTCATTTTATTTAAGGGGGTTTTCCCTTCCAGCCAGTACTTCAACATGTTCCATTCCTCTTCTAGCTTTGGGGGTCAATTGGCCATTTCCGACCTTAGCCAGGAATGGCTCTCATCATTTGCCTAATGTGAGATGTCCCACATGCTGTGTAAATTATGGAGTCTCATCCACTCTTTAAGTCAATCTAGACCTTGCTTCGAGTCTAGTGGTGGGTCTCCCATGATTGAGTCTTCCCAAACCTTGATTTCTTTACCATTGCCTAGTATCCAAGTGAGGTGAGGTTTAAAGTGTCTAAGAGCCTTCTGTAAAAGAGATTAAATTGGGGATCCTTTCTCCACCTTTGTTGGACTGTCAAGGCAATTTTTCCTTGGGCCTTGAAAGTACTTCTTCCATAACGTTGTTTTACTCCAGGAGGAATTTTCAGTTATTATGCACCATAAGATCTTTTCTCCCAAGGATAAATTTTGAGTCTAGAGGTTTCTAAATTGGAGGCCCCCTTCAAGGTAGGGCTTAGTTATTTTTTCCCAGCTTATAAGGTGCAATTTCCCCCCTGTCTGCTTCCCTCCCTCCCAGAGGAATCTTTTGAACAACGCTTCAATTTTCTGGAAAGTAGACATCGGTTCCAAAAGTAAGGAGATTTGGTAAATAGATATGCTTGCTAACACTCCTTTGATGAGGACCACTTTTCCTACAAGGTTTAACCAGTTTTCTCCCCAGGAGTTAATTCTATTTTTAATTTTTCCTATCAGCTGGTCCCAATGTGAAGCCTTTGGATTGGATTTGAAAATAGGGACTCCCGGTATTTAAATGCATCCCAGGTGGTGCAGCCTTCCATTCCAAGGACTCTTGAGATATCTAGCATCTCCCTTAGAGTTATGTTCCACCCAAAGATCTTACTTTTAGTCAGGCTTATCACACTTCCTGAAACTTCTGTGTAGGCGTCTAAATCCTTTTTGAATTTTCTTACTGTAGGCATACTCGCTCCTTCCATTAGTAGTGTGTCATCTGCAAATTGACTGTGGTTGATGTATTTTACCCTAGGGGCAATTCTCAGGCCGATAAGGTTGTTCTACGATTGGTTGTGGTCCAATTGGAAGCTGAGAACCGAGGCTTGGATGGCATAGAGGAGAGGGGAGAGGGAGAAGCCTTGCCGAAGACCTCTAGAGGCTTGAAAGAACTTAGTGGCCCAACCATTCACTAGAGGGGCTATCCATGGGGAATCGATACAAGATTTAATCCAATTTATGAAGGAGGAGGAGAAACCAAAATTTTCCATGACCATGAAAAGAAAATTATGTTTGACTCTATCAAACACATTTTCCAAATCGAGTTTGATTATCATACCTTTGTCTTTTCTACGGATGCTTGAGTACAAGGCCTCTTGAATGAGGATGATGTTATCCACTATATATCAGTCTTTTACAAAACCTCGATTTTCCAGGATAATTGCGGGAAGAATATTTTTAATTCTATTAACTATTATTTTGGTGAGGATTTTGTAACTTGTGTTGTAGAGAGAAATTGGACGAAACCTTTCATAGTTTACTGCTCCTTTTTCTTTGGGAATGAGAGCAAGAAAATACGAATTTGTTCCTCCTCCTATCTTGGTGCAAGTCTAAGACTTCCTAATAAGGTTTATGAGGTATGATTTTATTATATCCCAGTTGTTTTGGTAAAATCTGGGTGTGAACCCATCTAGACCTGGGGATTTTTCTGGGTTCATTTGATCAAATGCCTCTTTTATTTCTTGTTGGTTGACTACCCTGGTTAACTTGATGTTGACATCTTCATGAATGAGGGCCATAATTAAAGAGAGGGGGTAAACTTTGGATCTTTAGAAGTTCTTTGAGTTTTTGTGTAAAGAGTTTCAAAGGCTTCTGCCGTAGCTGCTTTTATGCCTTCAAAATCTATTATTGTCTGATTTTGGACCTGAATTTCTGTGACATTCTTGAACTTCTTTCGAGCTTCAGCTTGTTTGTGGAAGAAGCTAATGTTTTTATCCCCTACTTCCAACCAGAGGCTCCTAGATTTTTTTTTCTAGTACTTTTCCTCCTCTCTACAGGTTTGATGCCAATTCCTTTGGAGTTGATCCTCTTGTTGCAAAGTTTCTTGGGTGATTTCTTGATTTTCCATATCCAACTAGTGTTTTTCAAGATGTTTTCAAGCTTCTTGGAGGGATAAAATAGGCTTAGGAAGAGTTTTTTCCCAGGACTTTAGCTCTACCTTTAATCTTCTGAGTTTTTCTTCCCAAACAAAAAAGGCAAAGCTTCTTACTATTTCATTCCAGGTTTTGGTGACCAGATCCTCGAATCTTTCATCTTGTAGCCAGGCTGGGCTAAATCTGAAAGGGATTGGCTCGAGGTTATTTTCATTTGAAATATCCAACATGATTGGTTTGTGGTCTGACACACTATGAGGGAGGATGGAGGAGGACAGGGTGAGGCCTAGAAGCTTAAAGGTTCTATGAACTAAGAACCTGTCCAACCTAGCAGCAATGTGCCCTAGTCCTACCCTCTTATTGGACCACATGTATTTTCATTTAGAAGGATTGACATCTTCTAGCTCCCAATCTCACATGATATCTTCTACCCATTCCTTTCCTGGATCTCGCACAAAGGAGCCACTTTTTTTCTCGGTTGCTGCTAGGGTCACGTTGAGGTCCCCCGCAATAATGATATTTTCCAGCTCATTTAGTGGCAGGTAATCTTTTAGGGTATCCCAGCAAAATATTTTTTCCTCCAAGAGGATAGGCACATAAATATTGAAGAGACTTACCTGTCGGCCCGTTTCTTTGTGAAGGAGGTCAGTGTAGATCCAATGCTTGCATGTTTCATATTTAATGAGGTCATACTTCGTATGGTTCCATAGAGTGTCTATACCTCCTGAGGCTCCTCTTGCGCTTTTTGGNTCCAAACTGAGTTGGTTATGTTGAGGAAGTCTTGTTCTTCCATCTTGGTTTCCTGGATAAGAAGGATCTTGGAATTTGAAGTTCTAATGATATCTTTAAGCACCTCTTCCTTTAATCTACTGCTAAAACCCCTGCAATTCCAGGAGGTTAGTCTCATGATTTACTCGGGGGGGAGATATGAGCTCCTTGAGGGGCCCTGGAGTGCTTCCTTTTTTTCCTAACATTGATCAACTTTCTGATTGTTGGTTGTGATCCACTCAAGACATCTTTGTATGTCTCGTTTTCTCTTTCTTATTTCTTGAATTTCCTGCCTTGACCTATTTTTATTGGGGTGATAATGGTGTCACTTGCTCCCTCACTGTCACTATTTGAGGAGACCTCACCTTCCTCCACTTCTGGCTCTAGGTTCTTTCCCCCCGTGGTTTGTCCTTGCTCTTCCACCCTTTCTGGCATCGACTCCTCTCTGGCTTCTGGTGTTGACTTCCCTTGCTCCACTTTTTCTATAGGTAAATCCTAAGGGGCTTCCCCTACTGTTTTCTCTATTTCTGGATCTAGCCCCCTAAACCTCTTTGATTTCATTGTCTCTAGCTAGTTTCATTTCTCCTTGGATTGTGTAGGGTTTTTCTTTTCGTTCCTTTGTCCTTTTTCCTTGGATGAGGCTCTTCCTCTTCTGGGTTGTTTCCATCCTTATCCGTTGTCTTTCTCCTTATTTGCGTCTTCAGGGAAGTTTCGTTGAAAGTGGCCGTACTCATGACAACCCCTACATTTGAATGATAGTTGTTCATAATCAAGATTATGGTAATGCTGCCAGTCTCCAACCTTTAACTTGATTGCCTCTGGGAGACCTACCTCTAGATCTACTTCCACACAAATACGCACACAGGAGTATTGGTCCTGAGGGTCTTCCCTGTCGATATAATGACCGAGCCCATTCTCGATTGCCTGGAGAAAAGTGGGATTCCAGCAATGGATTGTGAGGTTTGGGAGTCTTACCCAGACTGGGACGTCCTTGGGCACTTCAACCACTGGGTCAAGTCTTGGAATCCAATGGTTCAGGTAGAGCCCTTGATTTCCCATGAAATAAGGTCTATTTCTGAAGATGAGATCTTGATCTTCTTGCGAGATCAATTAGAAGATAAATAAACCTCTCCCCACCACATAGCAGGTTACACTATTCTGGATCAGCGGAAGCCAGTTTCTTTGGATCCAGTTGTCTGTGGACCTAGATGAGGGCCAGAGCCCCATAAATTGTCCTACCAAACCACAATCTAATAGGTAGGCTGCTACATGCATAGGGTGGTCAGGTGGAATATCAATCTCTAGAATTGATTCGAGCCTCTTAACGAAGCTTGGGGGAGCAGCTGGGGGAGGCTTCTTTCCACGGGTAGCTAGAAGCTTGCGGAAGGAGTCAACTATGGAAGTAGGGGGCGATGGCACCCCTCCTTTAGGGGTGGCCATGGCTACAACAAAAATACTCAGAAGGTTAACCCTAGGTGACCTCAGAGCAATATTGTTACAGGTGTTATGTTATCATACTCGAGATCTTATGAACCAAAAATACATTGTTAATAACAATGTTAACAAGAATTTGATAATGGTCATAGGAATTTATAAAATATACTCAAAACATCTTATTTTTATTTTTTTTATTGCGTTAAAGGCCCTTTTTATAGCATGATATGTGGGAGATATTTGATTCCCTAAATAAAGAAATAAAACTAGAAACTTTGTTTTTAAATGAAAATCTTTATCTTCATGTCTATGGTATTCATATGAAAGAATAAAAATAAATAAACTAGAACATCAAATCTATGAAAGAATGAAAAAATATTCTATTTCCCAATGAAAATATTTTAAAATACATCATGGGAGAAGGCCTCCTTGGCCTCCTCATTGGTAGGTTTCATGTTGTTTCTCAAGTCTATGGTTTGGCTTGGCTCCTCTCTTTTGTGGTTCAAAAGTGATGATGAATTTGACCAAAAGATCTAAGAAAATTTCAGCAACACTTTGTTACTTTCAATGGATGAGATTTGGAAAATGGAGGTGACCTCTTAAATTAATAGGAAAAATGGTGATTAATTTTGATATGGTGGTGGTAACAAAATATCATTATCTCACTCTGTCAATTTTAACCATCACTTTTAAGGTTTTTTATTTTATTTTTCTTTTATAGATAATTTCAATAAATAAAGGTCATTAAAATGTTATATGACTTTAGGAGATGAAAATAAAAAGTGGTTCATTAGGTTATAATAGTGGAAAATGATGTAAATGTGGGTTTATACATATGATACCCATACTAATGGATACACCAAGGCACTAGATCTTATTCTAATGTTGGTTTTCTACAAATGAAAAAGTTTAGTAAATTTTAGATTAGAATTTTTTCGTACATTGTTGATTACTCAATGGGTACATAATGAAATTTTAGTGATGTTTGAAGGCACTTTTCAATCCATTAAAAAAAGAATCAATGAAAAATAATGCAACTTTATTTCGATGAAATATATGAAAAGGGAGGGAGAGACCATTTTCATTGTCAATTTTTTATAACAAAATAGTTATTCTAACATGCTCTCACTAGCCATATAAAGATAACCAAAAAAATTCTCTTTCAATCCACTAAAAAAAGTTCAATGTACCAATGAAATCTTAAAAAAAAAAATCAAATTATTTAATGCTATCTTGCTAATGAAATGAAAAAATTTCTTTAATCTACTATAGAAACAAGATGCAAACCACACCAGCAAACAAAGAAATTTCATGGATGTATGATACTGGTAGAGGTACTAACAAGAACAGGCCAATGTTTATATTTGATGCAAAGAACCAAAAATTCAAAAGGAACCAAGTAGTGGCATGCAAGATTTAACCAAACAAAAACGGAACTACAACACACAACCAATTCCAAAAATACCCGCAAAAGGTGCTTCACAAGTCACTATGCTCCAAGAAGAAATCTTAAGTAAGCACAAAGAACAAAAATGCACTCTAAAAGATAAAACCTCAAATCCATACAAAAATAATATCATAGGCCTATCTAGGGGTCAAACTATATACTACAAACCATATGAAATCTACCTAACCTAGTCTAAGAACAAAGCTAAAGAAAAATTAAAAAACGTCTCAAAAAATCAATCTACAAGAGGCAATTGCATTGTCCTAGTGGTGAAACCAATGACTAGAAATATGTGGTCATGCCTTGCGAGTTATGTAGATATTGATCAGTCTATTTTGCTACCAAAGAGAGCGAGAGAATAGGATTAAAACTTGAGAAAGGGCCCATATTTTCTGTAGATATGACATATTTTAGAGATCTAACCATCGAGAAAGTAGAGAGGAAGCCAATTAAGATGAAAAATACTGTCAGAAACATAAAAAATAAATGGTCTTCCAAATACAAGGAATAATTAATAGATCCTTCCCTAGTGGAGTCGTCGATTTTTATATGGAGAAATCCTCCTTGTGGATAGGTGAGCACTCCCTCATATATGCCCTTAATCTGATACACACTATAGGATATAAAAAAGTACAGTTTCCCTCTTGATCTAATGTATATGATCCTAATACATTGATCCAGGTGGATATTGGTGGCCACCCGCCTATTCCACTTGGACCCCCACCATTATTTTTTTCATTTTTTCAATTTCCTTAATTGTAGCATAATTTACTATTTTTGACAGTTTTTCAGGTCCTGAACTTCCAGAGCCATTTTGAGGCCCTAAACGACGTCTTTTGGGCATGGTCCCATCAACGAATATTAGTTTGTTCTAAACCATAATATTCACTATTAGAAGTTGTATTACTCAGATATATCTTTCTAACAATGTATCATATGCGTCAAACATAGATAATATGCCAAATTTACGACCCTGGGAAATTGATGTACCAATTTACATCGACGGGGTCCATATTCTGGTGTTTCATCTCCTAGGGTTAGGTTTGTGGATGTTTAGGGTTTCCATTATTTCTCAATAACATATAGGCCTTTGAGCCTCATTATAACACTGAGTTCAGAGGCCTGTAGCCACCACATCTCTTCTCATAGATAAGGTACCAACGCCCTAGCTAGTTTATTTCTATTATGTCTGTAAACAAATTTCAGTTCTTTAATATTAATGAAATGAAGTGTTATTTCCGTTGCATTTTTGTATTCATGGTTATTTGTGTATTCTGTTGCATTCCTGTAGTGGTATCAGAGTGGTCTACTCTTTCTTGATCCTTCTTTGCATGTCCCCAACAAGGTCAGGGTATAAGGAGTTAGGGCTCGATCTAGTTGAACCTTTGCAATATCAGCCTCACAAACCCCGACGATTGCACATGGGGGACGGAAATAAAGATGAGGGAGCAGGAGATCCTATCAAAATATTTCTTGAGGAGGCCCTTGAAAAACAAAGGAACGTGATGATGGATAAGTTCACCCAGATCCTTCAACAATTGCCCACTGGTGGCACATCTACATCCAGGAGCCACTCTAGAGGTGTAACCCCTTTTAAGGTATAAGTAAACTTTGACATTCCCATATTTGATGGCCAAATAGATGCAAATGTCATAGATAGATGGTTGAATCTATTAGAAGGATATTTCTCAGTTCATGACTTTTCCAAACGAGAGAAGATTAATTTTTCACTACTCAAAGTCACCCCCCATGTCAAGGACTGGTGGGAAACCTATTGTGAGAAAAAGGACGTGGATAAACCCTCTCTGTTCTTGGTCGTACCCACTTGGAATTGTTTCCGAGATGCCATCAAGGAACAATATTATCTCATGGGGAGCTATGAGGACAAGTACATACAATGGACTACGTTGTGGAAGCAAAGGGATCAAGATGTGCATGATATGAAGAATTTGTTCCATACCCTATGCACAAAGTTGGGTACCAAATATTTAGAGAAAAATTTAGTGTTGAAGTACTGCAGTTGTATACACAGATACATTCAATAGGAAATGGAGTTCCTCGACATCTCCTCACTTGGTACGACATGTCGGTATGCTACCAAGATTGAGCAGAAATTCAAATAGAAGAAGAGAGACTTTGGATCTGCGAATCAAAAGCAAGTGAAAGGTGCCCTGAAACCCTAGAACAAAGGAAAAATCTAATACATGGTGGCCCAAGACAACCTGCCAAAGCTTCAAGCAAATAAAAACATTGTGAAGTCGAGGAAGGACAAGGGAATGTGGTGTGAGATCCATAAGAGCTCCACTCACAACACAAGTGAGTGTCAGGCCAAACAGTCAATGGTGGCCAAGATGAGGGCTTCTGAATCAGATGGATGCTCCGACATTGAATCAGAACCCGAGAAGGGGAATGACAGAGGGAGGCAAATTATCGATCTAGAGCCCAACGCCACCATTTCCACCACGAAGATCCAAAAGGAAAAAACAAAAGATCCAAAGGAAGAGGAGTGTCTCTTCCACTCTGAGATGTGAGTAAAGGGTTCCCCGCTATAGTTAATTGTTGAACGTGGGAGACAAAAGAACCTCATTTCGGTAGAGGTCATGAAGCGGTTGAGCTTGTCGACCACAACACATGCACATCTGTACACCATCGGGTGGCTTCACCAAGGATGGGATTTTCGTGTCATCAAACTGTGTCGCCTTCCCTACAATATCAAGCCCTTCACCCATGAGGTATTATGTGGTATTGCTCCTCTTGATGTTTGTGATGTATTATTAAGCCAACTATACTTGTGGAAGTGACATGTTGTGTATGAGTCCTGACCTCACATTTTTATTGTTACCTTGGGAAATAATTTGTACAGAATACCAGAGGTACCATTGGCTATCGCTATCTCTTTGGTTACTGCAAAACAATGCAGTAAGCTCATTTACAAAACCGAGAAATTTGTTTTCCTGGTGATCCTCCTTAAGGGAAAGAAAAAGACTGTGGACATGACCTCCAGACATGGCTCCTCCACATGACAACAAAAAATGGACAAGGTTGTGGAGTAGTACCAGGACATATTCACCTCACCCGCAGGGGTGCCTCTGCACTGTCAGGTCAAGCACCTCATCAATTTGACCCCAGGTGTGTCATTGTCCCATGGACTGATCTATTAACGCTCTATTCTAGAGAATGATGAAATCAAAAGGCAGATTCAAGAGCTGCTACATAAAGGTCACATCCAACAAATTTCATCACCCTATCGGAGCCCGATCGTGTTGGTACAGAAGAAGGATGAGACTTGGAGACTTGATATTGACTATCGATCACTTAACAAGATCACTGTCCAGAATAGGTACCCGATCCCATGGATTGATGACCTTCTGGACCAACTCAAAGGGGAAAAAAATTTCAGCAAGATCGACTTGAAGTTCGAGTATCACCAGGTACCAATCGAACTGTCCAATCTATGGAAGATTTCCTTCAAAGCCAAGGAGGGCCTCTTTGAATGGCTAGTCATGCCTTTCGGGTTGACAAATGCTCTCACAACCTTCATGAGGTTGATGGATGACATCTTGCAGCCATTCACCAACTCATTTGTAGTAGTGTACTTGGATGACATCCTGATCTTCATCCAGACTTGGAAAGAGAACCTCCACCACATCTGGCAAGTCCTCCAAACACTGCGGAAACACAAGTTGTGTGCCAATTTTGAGAAGTTCACTATTGGTATGACCCAGGTTCAGTATCTGGGATGCATTATTGATGGGCGTGGGGTGCATGTGGATTCAACCAAGATCCAAGTCATCTGGGATTGGCCAACCCCGACCACTCTAACAGTGCTTCACAGCTTTTTGGGTCTTGCTAATTTATACTATAGGTTCATGTTGGGATTCTCTCATATCACTTGGCCCTTGAGTCAAGTAACAAAGGGAGGAGTGAAAGAAAAATTATTTTGGTTGAAATCTCGACAGAATGCATTCGTAGAATTGAAACATCGCCTCTGTTGTGCCCCAGTGCTCACATTACTAGACTTGCAACAACCATTTAAGATCGAGATAGATGCCTCTGACTATGCTATTGGGGTAGTTCTTGCTCAATAGGGACATCCAGTGGAATACCATAGTGTGACATTGTCTAACACAGTTCGAAAGTATCCCACTTATGACAAAGAAATGTATTCCATTGTGCAGGCTTTCTGACAATGGAAACATTACATTTTGGGGAAGGAAACGATCATCCACACAGACCACCAACCCCTGCAGTTCATACAGACACAAGGGAAGTTGCAGAACGATCTCCATCAAAAGTGGTCCACATATATGCAACAGTTTAATTTGAACATCAAGTACAAGAAGTTCAAAACCAATAATGTTGCAGTCTGCCTCAGCCAACCACTGATCGTGGAAATAACCATTGTGCTCAACTCTTGTGGGGACAAGACTTCTGATTAGTCGCTTCTCTACAAGAGCAATCCAGATTTCCGCCACACATACACGAATCTCTTGGAGGGTAACCGAGTTCCAAATTTTCACCTCGAGGATGCACTACTGTGTCACCTGGGACACCTTTGTGCTCCTTTGAGCAAGCATGCCAAGATGATTTGGGAAGCACACTATAGTCAGGTCACTGGACATTTTAGGATTGAGAAAACAATGGCATTACTACATAAGTATTTCTATTGGCCAAACCTTCAATAGGATGTCAGAAAGTATATCATATCCTACACTACCTATGCCATTGCCAAACCGACCATCAAGAAGCAAGGCCTCTATACTCTGCTACCTACCCCCAGTCGACCTTGGGAATTCCTCTCCATGGATTTCATGTCAGGCCTTCCTTCTACTAAGCATGGAAATGACTTTTTTTTCATGGTCTTCCATAGATTCTCGAAGATGGCCATTATGGCGGTCTACAAGAAGAATATCATAGCAGAAGCCACTACTAAACTCTTCTTTGAATGAGTGTGGGTCCACTTTGAGATACCAATGTCTATCATCTCAGATCGGGACATCAGGTTGCTCGATACATTTTTGTCCATCCTTTGGTCAATGTTGGACACCAAGCTCACCAAATCCACATCTTTCCATCCCCAAACTGATGGCCAGATAGAGGTCGTCAACAAGATGATTGTGCACATTTTGCACATATTCAACTCAAATCATCCATGCACATGGGATGAGAGCCTCCCCTATGTAAAACATATCTATAACTAGACCCTCCACATCTCAATCGACCGCATCCCTTTTCAGGTGGGCTTGAGAGTCTAGTTGTTATGTCCCATTGACATAGCCATACCATTTGCAGCTACTCAGGCTAATTTGGCTCATGTTCAGTCTGAATATTCCAAGGTGAACAACTTCATTGAGCACATTCAACACATTTGATAATAGGTTCATGATATATTGGATAGAGCCAATGATAAGTACAAGCAACATCATGATCAACATAAGGTGCAAAACAACTTCCAAGTGGATGAGAAAGTGTGGCTACATTTACAGAAGGAGCGCCTTGTTGGACCCCACCGCAAGCTTCACTCGCTCCGATATGGGCCATACACCATCAACAAGGCTATAGAGGATAATGAATTTGAGATCAGTATCCCACCATTCCTTGGTCTGCACCTAGTGTTCAATGTGGATCACATTCGACCTTACTTTCCACCTCTATTGGACACATCCGACATGGCATAACAACTCACACCAATAGAGTTAAACCCAGACTGCATGGAGCAAGCCACAACTGATTGGATTATGGACACAAAAATCAGGAACACCCTCCAGTAGAGGATCCAGCTATATCAAGTTGTCAAAGCAGGCCAACTCCTTCACCAGGGCAAGTGGCTCACGAGGGACCAAGTTCAAAAGAAGTTTCCTCATCTCATGGAGGAACTCAACGCAATAGGGACCATTGCTTCATAAGGGGGGAGGAATGATCCAAGTGGATATTGGTGGCCACCCGCCTATTCCATTTGGACCCCCACCATCATTTCTTTCATTTTTCCAGTTTCCTTAATTTTAGCACAATTTACTATTTTTGGCAGTTTTTTGGGTCATGAAATTCCAGAGCCATTTTGAGGCCCTAAACGACATTTTTTGGGCATGGTATGATCGACGACTATTAGTCTCTTTTGGACCATGATATTCCCTATCAACAATTGTAGTCCTCGGATAGATATTTCTAATGATGTATCATGTGTGTCAAGCAAAGATAGTATGCCAATGTTATGGCCCCAAGAAATTGATGTACCAATTTACCTCGATGGGGCCCATATTCTGGCGTTTCATCTCCTAGGGTTAGGTTTGTGGATGTTTAGGGTTTTCATTGTTTCTCAATAACATATAGGCCTTCGAGCTTCATTGTAACAAAGAGTTCAAAGGCTTGTAGTCGCCACATCCCTTCTCAAAGATAAGCTACCAATGCCCTAGCTAGTTTATTTCTATTTTGTCTGTAAACAAATGTCAGTTCTTTGATATTAATGAAATGAAGTGTTATTTCCATTGCATATTTGTATTCATGGTTATTTTTGTATTATGTTGTGTTCCTGCATAAATTTGGAGCATACATGCAATAAGAAAGGATCGAATATGGTCCTTCCCTTGTTCTTGCCAGTTGTACTTGCATAATATTGGTTGATGCAACTTTATAAATCTAGTTATAGCTCTTAGCACAAGCTTCCTATAGATAAGAGAATATAAATACCTATCTCAAATCCCTTCCAAAAATAGGAATCTGAAATACTCATTCGATCTAAGATAAGATACTCAAGAAGGACCATATCTACCATTGACAAGCATACATGATTGAATAAAAAATATCAATAGAGGGGAAAACCATATGGATATATATTAATAAGTGGATAAGACATTACATCAATCAGGTATTTTTAGATTGAGTCCCAATTGAAAGTCTGTCCTAGATCCTTGATCCAACTCTTCCTTATCCCTCACATGAGCAAGGCCAACACTAATATGATCATTGATTGTAGAAGATCTTGTTTAAAAATATGTAGTATAAGTTTAGTTTCCAAATATTTCTTCCTTCCTCCCTTGGAATTCCTTCCTTATATAGATTGATGGAGGAGTCTAGGGGATATATATACACCTTTAGCTCTGAATTAATGAACTCTAAATCTAATATGAGTTCCCAATCTCATAATGTGAAATATGAAAGTCACCCAACATTGATCTCCTTGAAATTCATTAAATCTAGAAGGTTCTAAGTGAGGTCTCATGTTGCAAATGGTGCAGATGGAAACTAGTTGTGCCATGCCAAGCATACAAGGTCTAACTAGTTGCACAGTGATAGGCATGAAAGACATGAACTCCCTCAAAATCTCAAAATCCAAGGAATAAAAGGTATGTTTTAACGTGACAACACTACTAGGTCCTCAATGTGTCTCTAGTGTTATTAGAATAAACTTTGTAACTTTTTTATTCAAATATGGAGAATACCTCAACAATTCCATATACCTTACCTCATATTCAGGAACTTATTTTTTTCTTATCTTAATGAATTAAATTTATTCAATTGTCTTTCAAAGAATTCTTCAAAAAGGTAGTGTTCTCTAAAATTCTCCTCAAATAACTCCCATGAAAACTCAAATACATCAAGCCCTAATTGTGACAATAGAGTCTGCCACCAGAATAATAAAATTACCTCCGAAGAGAATATTCCCATCCATACTTTGGGGTTGGAAGTGTAAACCCTCAAAAAGAAGAATATAGCCATATTTTCCAAGTAGGTTCCAGCTACCTATCCATCCACAGATCCCAAAAAGTATGGAAATTTCACCTTCTCCATTTCTCTATACAGAAGATTGCTTGAATGATGTGATCCTTCATCATGTGTATATACTCCTCCCTCTTCCATTTTCACTTTTTTCATTAACATGAAAAACATCCTATGAAATGAGTGCAACATGGTCACTACCACTCATGTAGACACATGTTCTTGTTCTTGAACATGTTTTTATCTTGGCATAAAATGCAAAGGTGTAGGCTATGGTGAAATTGGATGTATACCTCGACCTATGGAAATAGTACCTCTCATTTATCTTATGTCCATATTTATCTGATATAAGAAGGAAATTTCAAATTTGATTAGTTAATCTTTCATTCACATAAACAAAATATTAGTAAATATTCATGGTACACTACTTAACAATGGGTCCAAGTCCCTAGTGTACTGCAACTTTCTCTAATACTACATGTAACACCCTTCCTAATGTTAACCTTGTAATAACATGTTCATACAACTATCAAATAATTTATCTCGTGTCTCACAATTATCAGAAATATATAATGGGAGGGGGGATTTAAAAAAAATATTCTAGGAGGTATTTATTAATATCTAATGAAATTATGGGTATTTTTTAATATCCTAATAGACTATACTTAAATAGACCAAACATCTCGACAAAATTTAATAGACCAAACTCTCAACAAATACCAAAGAAAAATTATTCTAGCATTAGAACATCCATCCAACATTAGGGTGCATAAAAATGTTTTCTTCAAAGCCCAATACCTCTTTTTAAAGTTCGTGTCCCATGGAACTTGTCCAATATATACAAAATTACATTTTATTAAATCAATATTATATTAATATTTGTCGTCCCATGTTTCACTCATATACACAAGTGCATATGTAATTAGTTATTTAAAATTATAAAATAATGAATTCTACTTACTGAACTCTCACATTTCATTTTTCACTCTCAATTATTCTCTTCATATTATCATGATTTCCTATTTTAGTGGTACATATGGAGTTGCTTGCCTAAATTATTCATTAGTTCATTTTAACTTCTACAAAACCCATTTTTTTTCCAATAATTCAATTTGAATTTCAATTATTATTCATATTTCTTTTCCTTAACTTTTGTATGCACTAGTTGTTAGTTTTTGTATGCACTAGTTGTTAGTTGTTACTAATTAATAATTAATTTGTTTTCATTTCATGCACAATCTCTTAATTATATTTATTCAAAGTAATGCTTATAATGAACTAAATCTTCCTTCATAATATAACATACTAGTTCATCCATATATTTATTCATGCTACGATTACTTTAATTTAATCACTTATCTTTAAATATAGTGCAAACAATATCATTTTTTCCTTATATGATAAAATGCATGTTAAAATTAATTCTCTTTTACAATTTTAATTAATATTATTTTTAACATAGTTTTTAACAATTCATAAACGATATCAATGGTACCATGTATCTCATTCCTTTTAGGAATTACCTTATTATATTTCCAATGGTGCCATGATTTGCATGTCTTTTAAGTATCCAACTTTTCTTGTTGGAGAAATGGTGCAACAGTGGTGACATTATTAGATCATATTTTCTTCCCTTGGTTGAAAAACTAATGGTTATAGAGGAATAAGGTTATAATATTATTGTGTATCACTCAATCAATCCCCATGAGTGATAAATTTCACAACCTATAGTTATAACAACATGCAATCTCAGAGAAAAAGCATTCCCATATTTTCAACTCAGTCCATGGAAGGAGTACTAGTAAGTGGAAATATGAACAATGTTCCTCCTCTAATGGTATTCAATACATTTTTCATACAATCCCATTGCCAATATGTGGATTGATCAGAAATCATATTCATTTTTCCTACACATACTATAATCAATGCATCAATAATTTTCATAACAAAAAAATCAAAATATATCATAATCACATAATTTAATAGTTTCCCAACTCAATCTAGAGTCCAATATAATGTTCATGGAATTACATGTCAATCCATCCTTGTGGTTTCCCATCACACTATACAAATTGTCAATACCATCTACACATTAATGTATCTAGATTTTCATTTCAATTTATCCACAAACCAATATCATTTTTTGCATCATGTCAATGCATATTTAATTCACCTATAATATCATATAAACTTATAAATAATCCAGTCAATCATCATCATTTTAAACTCAATCAAATAATAAAAATTTGATGCTTCCTTGGCACAATATCTGTTAAATAATGAGGTTATTTGTAACTAAATTCTCAAAAATGGTAAATTATAGTCTATCGCAATAGTCAAATAAAATTGGGCACCACATGTTATACCTTAGTTCCTAAAGAAAAAATGACCAAGTTGAAAATCACAGTATGAAATGAATTTTATAGGTTGTTATTTAGTAGGAAATTCATTATTAGTCGAGATGTTGTCTTTGATGAGATAGAAAGTCAAATAGCTGAAGATATTTATAATATCCTTAGTCACTCAGAGAAAATGGTAACTCATCATTAAAAAAAATCATCAAAGAAAACCAAATTGATTAGAAAAAGACTTAACCCCAACATGAATATTTGAGAGTTAGATAAAACTTCTTCAAATGATGGTTCTTCTTCAACATAAGTCAAACCAACTGCGATAAATTCACCATAAGAACATTACAATAAGAACATTACAATAGAACAAAATGGTTCACATAGTTGCTCAAAGATGTTCACTCAAATGAAAGAAACAAAATATGAACTAAAAGTTCTACTACGTCTCAAAAAAGTTTTCCCTTCATCACTTACAATTCCATTGAACCAACCACTTTTGTAAAAGTAATGAACCATAAATAACGATAGAAATCTATGGTGTATGATTATGGTTTGTTAATTGTAAATGGAACATGGAAAGTTATTTATTGTCCAAGAGATTTTAAGCCCATCAATCGCAAATGGATTTATTGAATCAAGCATAAAGTAACCATTCTGTAGGATAAGTATAAAGAAAACAAGTGGCAAACAATTTTGCTAAAAAATAAGCCATAGACTATGAAGAAACATTTTCACTCACAACAAAGTGGAATATAAACAAAATGGTAATAAATTTGGCTACACACTATGGTCAGACACTTCATCAAATGGATGCTAAAATTGTCTTTATTAATGTTGACTTGAAAGAAAAAGTATGTATGCCTAAATCCTCAGGTTTTAAAGTTGAAGTACAGTACCACCAAGCTTGCAAACTAATCAAAACTTTATATGGGTTGAAACGGGCACTTAGAGCATGGCATGCTAAAATGGATGGATATCTTAAAAATGTTGGTTTTCTTTGTAGTGAGTTTAATGATACCTTTTTATTTAGGATGCAAGGTCAAAAGTTGGTATTCATTTCTCTTTATGTTGATAATTTATTCATTACGAGGAACTATGATGTTTAGATCAAGAAGGTGGAACCAGAACTTAAAAAAAGGTTTAAAATGACTGACTTAGGGCCACTTCTATAATATATTCAAGTGGAAGTTTCCCAACAACCTTATCAAATATTCCTTAGAAAAACCAAATATGCAGAAAAATTGTTGAAGAGGTTTGGCATGAATAATTATAAACCCTCTCTCATTCCTATGGAAAAAACTTAAACTTTCAAAATTTGAAGGGGAGAATTGTGGACCACTAGCTACAAACATTTGATTGGAAGCCTCATTACTTGACAAGTATTCATCTAGTTGTGTCATATGTAGTTAGAAATATTTTAATACTCATGCAGGAACCTAGAGAAAGTCACTATAATGCAACAAAAAGGGTCTTCAGGTAAATTCATGGTACAAAATATTTTGGCCTTCTCTATAAGAAGAATAAAAACTTTACACTTGTCCCATATTCATATGCATATTTTGTTGGTGATATTGATGATAGAGCACCAACTTTACCTTATTTAATGAATATGGGTTCAACAAAAGTATCTTAGAGATGGAAAAAGAAGGCAATGGAGGAAAAATCTTCAACAAAGGTAGAATACTTCTTAGTTTGAAAAGAAACATTTGAAACTATTGAGCTATGTTGAATTTTGAAAGATCTTGGTGTTATTCAAAAAAACACCAACTACTATGTTGATTAACATTCAAATAGCAATAAATATGGTCAAGAATCTAGTATTTCATTCTAAAACCAAGCATGTTGAAACAAAGTGTCACTTCATTAGAACACTCATCAGTAATGACATCATCATGCTAAAATATTTTCCATTTAAAGATCAAACTTTGGATATTTTCACCAAGCTACTAGGTAAAATTAAATTGACAAAGTTTAGAGATTAATTTGGTATTTGTAAAATTAAACTTTAAGATTAAAGAGGGGATTTTTTTTTTCCTTGGAAAAATTAGTAATTTTATTCATCAAAGAGAACCAAATTACATACACAGGTGCATGAAGCACTCCCCAAAGATGGGTAAAATATCAGATAAAAATACAACAATAACTGAGTAAAACCAACATAAAAAAAATAGGCCAGAACTGCACTCGCAAGAAAGGACCTCAAAGTGTAGATCCATAGATCCACACTACACACCCAAAAGATGGACCTCAAAGCTCTGACCCGACCTCCAAAGAGTAGTAGAATACCCAACAATTGTTGCACCAAAGACCATATCCTAAGTCCAAAGACTCAAAACTAGTCCACCAAAGCTCCAAGGGAGGGAGCCACAGATAGGAAGAAACCCTATCAATTTTGAGAGGCATAGTACCTCCCAACATGACAATAACCAGAGAATATGCCAGTCCACCAGACCAAGGGCCACACGATAAATTATAGCATCAGATCTAGTCCTGAACCGACGTGAGCAAGGTGGGGAGCCCACGGGGGAAAATCCACCAGCAATGAAGTGAGTTATCCAAACAAATATAGAGACTCAACGACACGAAAAGAGGCAGGGGAAGAACGAGTATCCCACGGGGGCATAACCACCAGTAGACTGGAGTGAAACAACCCCAACCGGCCAAAGGCCACGCAAATAGAGCACCATTCCAAACCAGAACTGTTGAAGGGATGTGTCGTCATGGAGGGATGCAGAGATGAGCACCTTCACGAGGGGGAGTCGCTAAGGAAACCCTATCTGCCTCCCCCCATCTGTTACCCGACTTGTTACAATAAAAACACTTAAGATTTTAGAGGGTTTTCACGCAAAGCCGCCTCCCTCCAATAATAAATGTAACCTAAATTTCCATCTCGCCTCTCACTTCTAAAGAGGGGAATGCTATCCTAACAATATTAAACTTTATTTAGATAGGCATTTTCGTATAATAATAATAATAATAATTTTATTATAAAAATTATGTATTTCCTATAAGATAGATTATCCTTTTCACATCCTTTGATAGTAGTTATCCTTGAGTTGTTATTCAAGGATACATTATATGTTGAGATAAGGCTATATTTATTATGTATACACTATGTCTCTCACTTGTGATGTAATTATATTTTCATGATTAAGAAAATTGTGCGTTTAAGAGAAATTGGTGAACCTGAACAATAGGAAGATTTTTCTCGTACATGGTTTATTAAAAATTATTGAATCAAAAATATTCATATACATACCTTTTACTCCTCCCCTGCATCATCATCGATCATCATTCTAAGTTTTCTTTGTCTTACCCATAACCAAATTGGGTTTTTGTGGACTACCCTCATTCATTACATCCTTTGGGTTTTCCATAGGTTTACCCTTGTCCATTACAATTCCTTAAGATAGGGGTAGCTAAGTGTTACGATAGAGAAGTATTCACTATGTGTTCGGATTGAATATAGGGAGAGGGAAAATTAATTGATTGAGGCTTCCCAACTATCCATTATCCTGATTGGTGAAGTGAGTGGAGTCATTTGTTTCCTAGCTATGGAATTCCCAAGACAATGACGCGGAAATGGGAGTAGAGTGAAATTATTTCGTGATAGTGGTTGGTCTCCACCGTTTTGATTTCTATATGGAGGCATCCAAGATAGAGGTAGAGAGAGCAGGAGAGGAGGTAGCCAGATAGCTAATATCTTAGTCAGAAATTGGTTTCATCTTACCATGAACCATTCATTACATCAAGTGGTTTCTATCTGACCATAATCTTTCCTCTGTCATGACAGGTGGTTTTTGGTTTTCCATGAACCATTCAACATTTAAATTATGTGGGCATACTTGTCTCGGGTACATACAATTTCAAACACAATACTATTAATTCTTACCTTGCTTTTATTCCTTCTTGATTTTGATGTGTCAAACTTCCTTCCTTTCCTTGTTTCTTTTCTCATCAATATTGGCTTGCTCCTTTTTTATTTTGTTAGTACCCATGAGTCCATCTTCTTTTACTTTCATCTTGCTTGTACTTTTCTCTATCATATTCTTTACTTCTTCTGTTATTCATTGATTTCATCATCTATGTCAAATTATGACTCTTACTACACTTCATTATAAGTTTTTTTTTTTAGATCTTCATCTTAATATTCTTTAAGTCTACACAATATTTTAGTTTAGTAATTAATCATTTAAAAAAAAAAATTCAAATAAAATTTATCTAATATAGAAATTGGTGATTTCCAACCTATACTCAACTTATAACATTAGTTTTCCAAACTAAAACTCATAACAATAACAACTTTTCCATGACACAAAAATTGTAAAACCTTAACTTTATCCTTGACAATTTCAACGATTTTCCTCAATTAAATATTTGTTTTTATACTTAATCCACCCTTTACAACCTTTAACCATTTGACTCAAAATAACATTAATTATAGGGGGCTTACATCAAAGATTAAGAAATTGTAAAGCTTGACTTTATCCTTGACAATTTCAATAATTAATTTTCATCAACTAAATATTTGACTTTATACTTAGTCCACCATTTTACTCAAGATGGCATTAACTCTTGACGGCTTACATCAAAGCTTAACAGGGCTATAATTAACTTAACCAACTTTGTCTCGAAAAATAAAATAGATACTTCATCTCATAATCTTTAAATGACTTCTTGCTAATTACAACTTATTAGATTTGGGTTTACATCAATAAAGTTAATAGAAAAACAAAAATCTCCGCATAGTGCAAAACTTTTAATATAAAATAAAGAATCTCAACATCGCATCATACTTCAAGTGGGATAAATGTCTTGCATCATGCACGTGAATTGTTTGTTGATGAGACCACCATTTCCTTCTCGCCAAGAATCCTATCCACTAGCGTGTGCATGGGCTCCTCCTCTTATAACAAGACTACTTCTATCTTCCACTTTACAATTGGTGATCGCCGAGAGTCCTCTCCCCTAGCGGGTGCATGTGCTCCTCCTCTTATAATAAGACTAGATTCTTCTATCTTCACACTTTACAATTGGCCATCTACAGCCATTCTAATGCTCCAAATTAATGGATGAACAATCACTAAACCCTTTCTTTCTACCATTGACAACAATTGCAAGATTTCTTCTTCAATGGTTTTGTGATGTTTTTTCCACTAATCTAGGAGTATTTGTATCTAGGGAAATATAAATGAAACGTGGATGTTATGCACAATGACCTCCTGTTGCAATGCCTCAGCTAGACCACATAGAGCAAAGTTTCCCGAAGAATAAGCTGTGTACTGATACAGGTCCACCTTCCCAGCCTAGGATGACATCAAAGAAATGGAAGCCAGCAGTCTGTTTCCGCTCCTTTTCATGTAAGGAAGTGCAGCTTTGATTAAATGAATGGTCAAATTGATATCCACCATGGATCACATGGTGTCCACAGATTATATATCAAACTCTTAATGAGTAAAACTGGCTCCATGGTATCCACATTTTATATATCAAACTCTTAATGAGTAACAATGGCATTTGTGCAAATCAATACATCAACGGGCTTGACATAGTGAGTATTATTTATGCTATTGACACAATGATTATTATTTCATTGCATAAAGCCCAGCTTCAAGATAAAATTCGAAAACAGTTATAGCACAGGATTATATACACAAATAATAATTTCTATTACAAATATTATACATAATATTACAGGTATATATATAGTTAAAATTAGATTCAACTATTTTTAAAAATCTGTGGACAACCTCCAACAAATCCAAACCAATTCTATTACAAACATTATTTCAACCAGTCATTCATCACTTTCTTCAAATCTTCCAAATTCTGTACATATACACACTATAAATCCTTATCTCTTGCTCAGTA
>JASDQU010960018.1:21754-42995 GCA_032191745.1 Picea mariana | reverse complement strand
AACATATTTCATTTAAATTTCTTATGTCATATGACCAATGGCAGTGAACAGATTCTCGACCAAATGAGTGCTTGAGCACTTATCAGAATCAATGGTCATGATTCAATCTCCTGATGAGATGGACGACTGACGAAACTTCCCCTTTCGGAACTTCAAGATTTCAACATTTCAAACCTTTCAAAAATTTCAAATCAGATTTCTCGAACAGATCGGATGGTTTCTTTCACAGAACCAGATCAACAATCAACTTTGATCCTTACACTCATTCTTTCACTGCTAAATCCGATGGCTAGGGATTAATCAAGCATCAAGATGGATGACCACCTTTTACTCTGGGTCTTCAGACTTTAGAGATTTCAAATCTCAACCCCTTCTTTCCTCTGGAGTGATCACCTGCTGAGTTAGTCATAAAATGGTGGAGACCTCTTGTTGTCGGTTAACGTTTCCACTTACACTATCCCTCCACTGTAGTATATCTACGGTCGAGAATACACCCGACATCATATCAACGGTCAAGAATGCTCCTAAAGTGATCTTTCATATCAGACGACTCGTATCCTTGCTGACGTGGTATTCTAACGTGGTCTGCCACGTATCCTTGCTGATGTGGTCTACCAACTGTCCTTGCTGACGTGGTCTGATGAGTGTCCTTGCTGATGTGGTCTTCTTACCAACAAACCTGATCCAATGATCATTGTATGTCCTCCAAATCCAATGGTCCTTGTTCATTTCGGATTTCTGGGCTTCAGGTATTTTAAATCTCAAAGTTTCGAGAGCGTAACCTCCTCATATCTTTAGACCTGAAGTGAAAGATGCTCGTTCGATCTGGATCTTGGTTCAATGAATTGATCTATCTACGGTGCAACTCTTCTAGCTTATCATGTCCTTCCACTTAGAATGATCCAACGACTGACGAAAATCCACATAAATGAGATCTTAGATCTTACCTCGCTTATCCTATCCTTCCACTAAAAATGATCTGGCGGCTTACGAGAATTCAAGTTTGATCCAACTACTGACGAGTATTCAGATAATCAAACTCTTAGCCCTTTTACCTCACTTATCCTGTCCTTCCACTCAAAAGTGATCCAACATTTGTGAAGATTCTCGAAGCAGATCCATGATCAAGGATGATTGCAGAACCACAACTTGCGAGTGATTTAACTCGTCACCCAAACTCCGAAATTGGAAGTTGTGCGTTGTTGGTGAGTCAACCACAATCATTGATCTTCGAATCTATAAGATTGGATGGTCCTGACTAATTTCGGAATTGGAACAAGTGCGATATTTAATTCTCCTTTAGATCTCTGCAATTCACCCCTGTCGTTGATCTGGCGATTGCGCATCCGACGACCATGATTTAATCTGGCTTAATCTCATCGTTTGTTGGATCAACCATAGTCATAGATATTCAGAGCTATGAGATCTGACGATCTAGACCAATTGTGGGATTGTAACTGCCGAGTAGTTTAATTCTTCTTTCGCTCTTCACAATTCATCCCTACCATTGATCTAGCCTGCAGATCCAACGGTCATAATCCTCCAACGGTACTCAAGCCCACGGTCACTCATATGACTGATGCCCATTATATGAGACGATCAACACCATCAATTTCTTGATCAGATGGCTACTGAGGCTTCTCACCTTTTCCTATGCTCTTCATTCGCTAACTCTCCTGAGATTTAATAACTGTTTGTGCATTATTTTATGCACTGTTAGTCAGTCGCTAATTCTCCTGAGCTTTGATCATAGGAACATTTTTGATCCTATAGTGATCAACAATAATCATGAATTTATTCAGCCTTAGGGTGATGTTCTTCTGTCTATCTTTAGTATACTTTTCCTCCTGAGATTAACCTTGCTGCTCTGCTTATTGTTTGACATTCTCTTTCCATCATTGACCCTTCTTTCCATCTTGACACTAATTCCAACTGCATAACTGATCATGACTGATTCATGTTGCCATTATAATAACTTATCATGACTGTTCACATCAATGAAAACACATGAATGACATCGACTGTTGACATCAATGACAATACATTAATGACACTATGTCCAACATTTCCAACATCATCAACACTCCCAAAATGATGAATAATGACTGGGTTTTTGCTCCCTTGCTTATCTTTCTTCTTTGTAATCTTCCTTTTCTTCTTCTTCTTATCCTCCTGGTTACTAGCATCAAGGATTTCACCAGGTGAAGAATAATAAAGGGAAGAAGACGCAATGCGAGAAGAATGTAAAGGGTCAACATGAGGTTTATGTTCTTGGGGTGGGGGGATTTCATTTGAAGCACCAAGAGAATTTTGGATCATCGGAGTGGAAAACAACAATATCGGTAACCCTATGGTGAATCCAAGAAGACTCAATGTAGTAATATAGGGAGTACAAATGTTTCCAAAACAAGAAAAAAGAAAAGGTTCCTCGTGAAAATGGGTTCCTTGGTTGGTAGTCCCATGAACTGTTGCCATAGACACAAAATCAACCCAAGGTCTACTAAATCAAAGAGAAAAAACTACAAAAATCCTTATAAGATAAGAGCAAGCAAAAAACTCCCTTGTAACATGAAAAAAGGAAGTAAGGATCTTCCAGAGATGGGAGATGAGACCATCGACGAAGCTATGAGAAACAATTACCCACAATTGCTCTATAATAGACATCCATAGGTGCAAGTACCAGACATAAACAAGTAACATCCTAAGGAGAAAAATTGTGTGTTGCACATCTGTCTCAGGTACTGACAGTGCCACCATTGCAGTCACATGGGAAGGTAACCTAAGAAAAACAACTAGGGCTACCACTTCATGCTTGGTGGATGGGTGGAACGGTCATGGGATAGGGATTCTGTGAATGGGCAGGGAACATAAGATAAATGTCTTAGAACCAAAGAAACTTATATAGTGATGCCACCCCGAGGAATTTCCACTACTAATATTTCCCCCTTGACTCGCATAACCCCACCAGGAGAGAGTGTTGGGGACCGGTCCAATAACTATTCTCAACTTCTCCTACCACTTGACTCTTGTGTTAGAGGATCTTTCCCAACAAAAACTTAACATTACTAATGGATTTTCTCTCATCAATGTTCCTATTTTGTTTCAATGGCCTTGGAGAATTTACTGTTCACCCTATAACCAAAGCCGTACAACCTATACTTGTGATCTTTTTCTAATAAAGAAAATGTTTAGTTGATTTTAGATTAGGTACTTTGTTCCTTTTATGGTTGTTGTTACTCAAAAGGGGTAAATGGAAGTGAAACTTATAATGTGATTACTCTGAATCCAATAAGACTTCAAAAAAAAAAATGAATGGAATGCAATCTTTAGTTTTGATGAAGCCTATCTACAGAAAGGAGCAAGAGGTTTCAAGCAAAGAAACACGTGTAACATTTAATGCAAGAAACACAAAATTCTCTTTTAAATCAAAAGGTGTTTGGTATGAGTCAAAGAGACTGTAGAGAATGCAATATTTTTTTGGTTTTACGATTCTTTCAAATGCAATGAATTTTTTTTAATGCAACTTCTTTTGTTTTCTTTCTTTCAATTGAAATGAAAAGAACTAAATGCAAACACAAAGTATCACACGAAAAAATAATGCAAACCAAAAACTAAAATCAAGTAGGTCGACAAGCATCAAAATAACTCAAAATTTACTATTGTGACAAATATAGGAGATAGCTAAGCTAGGTAGTGCATATTCTGTGTTTGTATCTACGTTTTTATGCTATGCAAGAGGCTCTAGGGATAGCTGATCAAAAACCCAGTCTTGAGAAATTTTGTGATTATTTGATTAGAGAGCAAGATAATCTTGTACAAATTGGAGTGATCAACACTCCAGGTACCTCCAACAAAGCCTTAGTCACCCATCAAAAATATAAAACCAAGAATCTTAAGAAGCAACATCCTCACCACAACAACAAGCAATATAAGTGTCCCAAATCCACTCAGACAACTTCTGCTCCTAATGGTGACAAAGGAGATAAATATAAAATTAAGAAGACTGACATACATTGCAATTTTTGTGATAAATATGGTCACAATGAGTCCAAATGTTTCAATAAGATGGCAACTTTAGAAGCAATGATGAAGACACACAACATCGATATTGATTCTTCTACTTCTTCTTCTTCTCATGGACATGCACTTTCTGCTTCTGGTTTCTCCTTCAATACAAATTCTACTTCTTCTTCTGATGAGTGGCTTATTGATTCTGGAGGATCTTATCATATGGCTAAGGATAGAGACATATTTTCTGCTCTAAATGAATGTAACACCAAGAAAATATTTGTTGCCGATGATAGATTTCTTAGTGTTGAAGGATCTAGAACAATTCAAGTAGAAAACGATCATTTCAATGATATATTATGTGTTCCAAGTCTTTCTTGTAAACTTCTATCAGTATATCAAATCACTCATTCAGGTGAAGGTAAAACCGTAGAGTTTTCACCTCACCAAGTTGTAATTAAGGATCTAAAAGATCCTAAGCATGTTCTTGCAACTGGAATTGCTGATGATATTACCAGGTTGTACAAGTTTGAAAACTTTGGGTCATCATCCTTTTCATCATTGTTTTTTGCTCATAGCGACGACTTGAGAAAACTTTGGCATGAGCGGTTTGGTCATCTAAACTATCTCTCATTACAACAACTATGTAATCAACAAATGGTGTCTGGTCTTCCTTCTATTTCATGCAGAGATGGTGTTTGTGCCGGTTGTGTTCTCGACAAACATCATCGGGACAGTTTTGACAAACGTGCCTCTTGGCACGCCTCGTGCCCTTTGCATCTTGTTCATAGTGATTTGTATGGTCCACTTTCTTCTCCTTCTTTTTCTAGGTTCATGCATTTCTTAACGTTCATTGATGATTTTTCTAGAGGTACTTGGGTTTACTTCTTAAAACTTAAGAGCGAAGTTTTTGGCCTATAAGGCCCTTGTAGAAAAGAAATCCAGACATCAAATTCAAAGGTTAAGAATAGATAATGGAGGCCGATATGTGAACAATAATTTTACAAGTTACTGCACTACATAGGGCATCCAAATGCAACAATCTGTTCCATATACACCACAACAAAATGGTGTTGCTGAGAGAAATAACCGCACATTAAAAGAAATGGCTAATTGTGTGATCCAATCTAAGGGATTAAGTATAAAGTATTGGACAAAATCCATCAACTGTGAAAATTACATAGTAAATCACACTCCCACAAAGGCTCTTAAAAATATCACAACGGAAGAAGCTTGGACTAAAATTAAACTAGATGTAATTCACTTCCATGTATTTGGAAGTATAACATGGGCTCACATTCCTGATGAGAAAAGGAAAGCATTGCAGCCTAAAAGTGAGAAGTGTATATTTGTTGGTTATTCTGAAGATGTCAAAGGTTATAGACTTCTTCAACCACATTTTAATGAAATTATTATTAGAAGAGATGTTAAATTTAATGAAAATCTCTTGGCCTACGAGCCTAATTCTGCATTTGTTCCTTCTTTGGCCTGCGATCCTAATTCGACGTTTGTGCCTTCTTCGACCTGCGATCCATCTTCGACGTTTGTGCCTTATTCTATTCTAGTTTCTTCTTTTGATGATATCAATGAGGATGAAAATCCACCTCCGCCTACTCACCTTCCTTCAGATGAGTCCTTTGAACTTGAACCAACACCAACTCCAACTCCACCGCTTCTTAGATGGGTCCATTCAACACGAGAAGCAGTTGGTGCTCTTGTCGGTGATCTTTCAGATCAACATTAGACACGTTCATAGTTCCAACAAGCCTCTTCTCTTTTGGCTCAAGTTTCAGAGACTCATGATCCAGAGACATTTGCAGAAGCTTCAGGTCATCCACATTGGGATACAACAATGAATGAAGAGTATTGTTCTTTAATGGAAAATGATACTTGAGATCTTGTACCTCTTCCAAAAGGAAGATAACTTGTCAGATGTAAATGGGTCTACATAAATAAGTATGCATCGGATGGAAGTATTGAAAGAGACAAGGCTTGATTAGTTTCCAAATGATTTTTCCAAGTTTAAGGAATTGACTATAATGAAACCTTTTCCCCTGTATTCAAAATGAATTCCATCCTCCTTGTTCTTTTCCTTGCTGCTTTACATAAATGGAAGGTCCATTAGATGGATGTTAAATCCTCCTTATTGCATGGATATTTACAAGAATAAATATACATGGAGAAACCTTATGGCTATGTCAAAAATGAATCTATCCTTGTTTGTTTCCTTAAGAAATCTCTTTATGGTCTTAAACAATCTCCCCGAGCTCGGTATGCCAAAATGGACAACTTTCTTATTGCCACTGGATTCTCTAGATGCCATTCTAATCCTAATGTCTATACTAAGAAAGTAGGAAATCATCTCATAATCCTTGTCCTTTATGTTGATGATCTTATCCTTACTGGTAATGACTCAAAAATTTTAACCCATGTGAAAACCAACCTTAAGAAGAAATTTGAAATGACAAACTTAGGCTTTTTGCACTATTTCCTTGGCCTCCAAGTTTTGCAAACCAATGAAGGATTTTTTTTTTCCCAATCTAAGTATGCTTGTGACCTTCTTCATTGCTTTCACATGGAAAATTTTAAACCAACCCCTTCTCCCTTCCATTCCGGAGTCAATCTTGCAGCCACATGTACTTCTCCTGAAGTTAATGCCACCTTATAACGTCAGTTAGTTGATAGCCTCTTATAATTGACTCATACCTGTCTTGATCTTTCCTTTGCCGTTGGTGTTGTTTCCTGGTATATGAAAACACCCCATGAAATCCATTGGAAAGCAACTAAAAGGATGCTTCACTATGTCCGTGGTACAGTTCAGTTCATGATACATTACAGTTCAGGGGGGGACTCCTTTATTGATTGGTTTCACTGATTCACATTGGGCTGATGAACCTGATGATCGAAAGTCTATTGCAGGTTATGTTTTCATCCTTGGTTCAGGACCTGTCACTTAGGCCTATAAGAAACAACATGCTATTGCACTTTCTTCACCAGAAGCAGAGTATCGAGCTATGGTAAATGCAAGTCAGGAAGCCTTATGGCTACAATAGATTCTTTCAGAGTTTGGATTCCAGCAACAACATTTGACCATCCTTTGGTGCGACAATCAGAGTTCCATCAAGGTTGCCAAAGACCCAATTGAACATCAACACAACAAACACATCGAGCTACACATGCACTTCATCAAAAAGCTCAATCATGCTCAAGTTATTAAAGTGCTCTTTTTCCCTACAGAATATCAAGTTGCAGACATTTTCACAAATTCTCTTACAGAAGCGAAGTTTTCCAAACTTCGATCTATGTTAGGAGTTCATGAAGTTGTCATCAAGGGGAGATAGGCTCTAATGCCTCCTTCCTTCTCCTATTGTGTGACTATTGTAAATCCTTCAATCCTATCCCAAGTTGTTCTTAAGAGGGATGCTAGGATATTTAGACACTTAGGAGTTAGTTAAGATCTACTTGGTCTAATGTGTCTTTAGGTAAAATTATGTTTCTTTAGTATGCATTTGTAGTTAGGAAATCCGACGGCCACGATATGTTCCTGAAATATAGTGATATGATGGTTCATATTCTACTTGATCTTAATGACCATTGATCTATGGATTAACACCTGATTGGTCCATGATCTCTATTTAAAGAGCATGGAGGGTCATTTTCCGATGCTCTATTGTGAGAAACTCTCTTGTAAAATCTCTTTGTAATATTTTTCTTTTGCATTAATAAACTGCTCCAAGTGGCTGCGTTGGTTGGGGCCGTGGATGTTTTCCTGTAGGGGTTTTACCACGTCAAAACATCGGTGTGCTGATCTTTGATATGCTTGTGTGAGTGGTTACTTAAGATGTTCGTCCTCTATTGGAATACCTGTGTTTTTGAACACTCTTACAATGGAACAACACACGATGACAAGGTTTAGGTAATTCTATGGGAACGGATAACCTGCGACCGCGATTGTGCAAGTGAAAAAACTAATGGATCTAGAGCACATCTATCAGATATGAGAATAAAAACTTTTAGATAGCCATGGAAAATACTCACTGAAAGATCAAGAACAAAGAATGGGGCTTACAACAAGTAAATATCTCGAGAAAATGAATTCAAAAGTTGAGGACGAAACTGACTAAATAGTAAGAGCTTCCCCGACGGAGTCACCAATATGTTGTAGGGTAAATGAACCCTACAAGACTTACCTCCCTTAGGCTCTTCCTAGACCCAAGACAAAATATAGATGCAAACAACATATTTTCCTAGATCTAAATTATACATGAAAATAATCTATGAGTTTATGGAATAAAAGGTTTACTCGGTGATATGATGGTTGTTGGAGTTACCTCACACACACCTAGGATTTATTTTTACTAAGGTTTTTCCTTGTTTATTAGTCATAATTAGTCATTATCCAGTCTCCTATATTTTAGGAGAGAATATTCCACCCGGAGAATATTCTCTTTCAGTTGACACTTCAGTTTGACTGGTTGAGTTGAGTTTAGATGTTGCATTGGTTTTATCACCATGCAACATTGGGATCATCACCATGCTAATTAGACCTTGCCTTGGAATCATCACCAAAATGACGCATTAGCCTTGATTCCTCGATTTAACTCCTCACTACTCTCTATTTAGTCAGTTAACTGAAGACTAGTTGACTAGTTAACTCAACTAGATGGTAGTTCACTCCCGTAACTACCTGAGAGACTAGACTAGGTGGCAGTTTACTCCTGTAACTGTTGGTGTGTGTCCAGATCACTCTATATCACCACTATGGCTCATTAGTTACTCATCTATCCTATATCTATTGTAAATTATTCACTCTTTAGGTGTGGAAAACGGTTAATGAGAATTCTTCCATTCTTTCTCTCCTTCTTCTTCTTTCTCGATTTCTCTCTGCAAATGTGTGTATTATTGTTTAGCTAGATCTATTTTGTGCAGGTTCAACACATTTACATGGTATCAGATCTGACAGACTGCTAAGAAAAAGCTACACCAAATTATTTTTGCAAGTACTGAAGATTGAAGACAACAAAAAGATGGATTATTCGCCAGAAATACTTCTCACGCCTCATAACTATTTGGAATGGAAGCCAAAAATTCTGCTTATGCTCAGATGCAGAGGCTTGTACCAAATAACTATGGAAATGGAAGTAGAGCCTGATTCCGTGGATGAGAAAAATTACTTTCTTAATAGACAAGATATGGCCATAGGATGTATCCTCTATTTTATTTCTCCCGAAATTGTCCATCGAGTATATAATCACTCACAAGAATTCACTCCAAATGAATTATGGAGAAGATTGGAGGTTTTATTTGGGAATAAGGAAGAATGCATGCAAAATGTTGAAAATATAGAGAATGTAGAAAAGCCACTAGATATATGGCATGCATCTCAAGAGTCACATGCAGATATATTTTCCATGCACAATGCATGCATCTCAGGAGACAAAAAGGGATCCACGCACATCAGACGCCATTCTGATATTTTCTGAGCCAAATTTGCAGAAACAAATTGTATATTTGAATTCCTATTGGAAAAATATCCAATTTAAAAACAAAATTGTCTGAAACGGAATTCAAAAAGTGAAGTTATGGTCTTTGTAAAATCAACAAAATTTCAGCATTTTTTCGGAAATAGCCGCACGGTTTTCAAAGTTTCATCCAAAATTTATTTGGATATTCTTCATTAAAAGAAGAAAAAGTGGATATGTGTGGACATATCAATGATGCATATACTTCATCAGATCTATGCAAACATCTACATCTTCAACAAAATCTTCAACTAGCACAAACTTGCATAGTTGCGAGGTATTCTTGGAGTGAAGGACAAGGTTTCTTAGCAACTGTTTTTTGTTCCTTCTCTTTTTATTTTTTTACATACATTGTACCTTGAGGGGGGGTTTTTCCCACGAGTTTTCCCCTCTTTCCTCACTTTATTTTTAGTGTATATTTTTTATTTGGGTACCTAACATGGCATCGTTGCCGGGACCCATTCTTTATTTTCACCATAGTGATGTTTAGGGGGGGTGTTGGAGTTACTTCACACACACCTAGGATTTATTTTTACTAAGGTTTTTCCTTGTTTATTAGTCATAATTAGTCATTATCCAATCTCCTATATTTTAGGAGAGAATATTCCACCTGGAGAATATTCTCTTTCAGTTGACACTTTAGTTTGACTAGTTGAGTTGAGTTTAGATGTTGCATTGGTTTGATCACCATGCAACATTGGGATCATCACCATGATAATTCGACCTTGCCTTGGGATCATCACCAAACTGGCACATTAGCCTTGATTCCCTGAGTTAACTCCTCACTACTCTCTATTCAGTCAGTTAACTGAAGACTAGTTGACTAGTTAACTCAACTAGATGGCAGTTCACTCTCGTAACCGCCTGAGAGACTAGACTAGGTGGCAGTTTACTCCTGTAACTGTTGGTGTGTGTCCAGATCACTCTATATCACCACTATGGCTCATTAGTTACTCACATATCCTATATTATTGTAAATTATTCACTCTTTATGTGTGGAAAATGGTTAATGAGAATTCTTCCATTCTTTCTCTCCTTCTTCTTCTTTCTCGATTTCTCTCTGCAAATTTGTGTATTATTGTTTAGCTAGAAATATTCTGTGCAGGTTCAACACATTTACAATGATTGTCCCTGCACTCTCCTTAGATGTTAGCTTCCTTGAATATTCCCTTCGCTCTTATCAACATGGATATGCACACATGAGGACACAAATAAAACTTTCACGAGATCAAACTAATAATGTATAAAGTAATGATAGATTTGATAATGTATCATAACACATGAAAACATTAATTCTTCCCAAGGAAATATAACAATTACATACACATCCAAGTATAGGGAAACAACTTGTACTTCTTCTATTGATAAAAAAAATGGATTACACATTACAAAGAAGTTGATGTAGTCCTTTCCCAAGTTCCTTGCCCAAGATATGTAGTCAAAATGCTAGAATAAGTTTGATTTATCCTTTCTCCCCACTCTTTTTCCATAAGAGACCCCCATTATTTATAGGATAGTAGAGATAATATCAAAGGGTAGTTTGGATAAGATCTCCATGCTTAATATGAAAAGCTTCTAGAGGTCTAACTATGAATAATCCGAAGTTTAATCTCATCTCACAAAAATGATCCTAAATAGGGAGTAACAGACCTGCTCGCGCCCTGCATTCTTGCAGGGAGCGACCAGTCGCCCTTTGCAAGAGGACAAGGAGTGACCAACACTTTCTAGTCATGAGCTGTAAAAGGGAAACCAACGACTAGGTAAAAAGGTACTGCAAACTCAGGGGAAAAGTGGTATAATTTAGTGGTTCAAAATGCTAACCCCTAGATTATTCCCATCAAGTGATTAGGTGGTAAATAACTTTATAACAATGCTGTTGTAAAAGGCTCCATATACCAAAAGGCACTAGCCTCATTACTCTTGTGAAGGAATTTAATCAAACAAACTTTCATATTCTATTCTCTATATATTTTACTAACTTTTTCTAACCCTAGCTTAGCTAAATTCACTAATTTCATTGTTGATGTTGCAAAACATTGCTACACCCATCTAACTTTGCTATAATTTTCTGCATAACTCATTCTAATCACTAGCTAATATACTTAGAAATTTCTTGGGACAAGTGCTAATTGATATACTTGATAAATGTTGGATTTTCATTGCCTTTTCTTGCAATTATGAGTTGAAATTCTTGTGGTTGTTACAAAATACTATTGGCTGTTATAAACCGCCATCTTGCTACAATTTTACTTCAACCATTATATATTTATGTTGTCTATTGTCTGTTGAGGTATTTTATCATATTGGTACTTGGAAATTGTTATATACATATGCTACATTGTTCTTGTTCCAGGAAGGTACACAAAACTCTTCCTTTTCCTCAATTTCACAGAAATAGACCCTTTGACTTAGGTAACCTATGAGAGGGCACTCTAATCTTGAAAAAGGGCACTCTGTGGTGGGTTATCTTGTAGTTACACAGATTTTGTTTACTTATCTTGCACTTGGAAAAGTACAAATTGTGCGATAACATGTCAATTTGACATGGAAGAAGTAGGGACACCATTAAGGGTAAATAAAAAATGTATTTGAGCAATTGATTAATGAGGGAACAGGTTGGCACAACCCATGCTAAATATTATAGTCACCAATTAATCAAACAATAAGAAGAGAGGCAATGGGCTAGCACAACCGATGCTGAAAATGGAAGGATGGTTTGCTAGGCACAAAAGATGTTAAGGAGATTAATGTAGGTAGAGGCTGGATGGGAAGTGTTTGAGAAGAGAGTCTAGACAAATGGACCGTGGAGAGGTCATTGATGGTCATAAAAAAAAATGGATAGATGAGGAGGCATAGGTTTCCCATTGAGAGACATGGAAGCCACCAAAAAAACACTATGTGTAAAGGATGCTAAGGAGATTGATGTAGGTAGAGGTTGGACCAGAAGGGTTTCATAAGAGCATTGAGAGAAATGGACCATTGAGAGGCTATTGAAAATTTTCTTATATAATGGAGAATCAGGGAGGCACATATGTCCCATCAAGAGACATAGAAGCCACCAAAAAATGAAGATAATTATACACTATCCTACATATATGTGTCTATCCAACTATCAAATATTACCAATAATGATAGGACAATATTCACTCTAGTGAGATTCCATTACAATATTAAGGAGAAGTTAGTAAGATTATGAGTAATAAAAAAACAAAAAAACATAACACTAATGAGAATTCAATATATTTTTCAATGATGTTTCTAGATGTAATGATCATATGTATGTTTCCAATTTTCACCAACGATGACACATAAAGTAGCTTACTTTACCTTGTACTTATTTGTAGCGAGTGATATAATTACCTTAGGATTACAACATTGAAGCTGCTTCATAATAAAAAAATACTGTTAATGTTGACCTTGACATCATTGATACATACATTCATTCTTAACTAAGTCTTAGAGATAATAAATCAAATAGCTTTAGGGTATGAAAAAACATAAATTTATTTAGAGAGTATGATGCTAGCATTAAAAAATAAGTATGGATTAATTAATAATCATGCTTATGTTTACGTGCTTCTTCAAAATGGAGAGGTTGACTTTGATCAAATATATTATGGTTGTTGTCACTACGTTATTTGAGATGCGATATGCTAGTTTGTATTTCTAATTATATATTTCATACCATTTTTGTGTGAGGGATGAGTTATCATGCATTATACATATATATTATCACCAATGCAATATTCATTATAGATATAATGTAAGGAATTTGATCCTGGTGGATATCAGTGGCCATCCACCTATTTCAACTGGCTCATCTTGGCAGTTTTTCAGTTTGGAAGTTTTTTCCTAGTTTTCGGGTCTTAAACTTCTGGGGGCTGTTTTGAGGCCCTAAACAACGTTTTTAGGGCTCACCATAGCCAAAATATATATGGAGTCATATTTTGATAGCATAACATGTATTCCTCATATAGACCTTTCCAATGGGCTATCATGCGCTTAAAACAAAGATCGTATGCAAAAGTTACGACCCCGGGAAGTTAATGTACCAACTTACCCCAACAGGGCCCACATGACTTTTGGCACTTCATCTCCTAGGGTTAGGTTTTTGGATGTCTATGGTTTCAAAATTCATGTTTATTGTAAAAATGATTTCAGAGCCTCATTGTACTCATCTTCTTGCAAATGCGCGTAGTCGTCACATCTCTTCTCGTAGATAATCCACCACCATTCTAACAAGCTTGTTTTCAGTCTGCATTTTACAGTTTCAACATATTTCTTTATTGAATATAAGCCAATTTTACTATATCTATGTTATTTTTCATTGTGTATATATGTTAATAATAATAATAATCTATGTTCATTTCTTTCTTCTCATAAAATCTGGATCAGTGGTATTAGAGCGCGGTCTGCTTCTTGTGATTCTTAGTGTAAGTCCCCGACGAGCTCAGGGTACAAAGAGTTGGGTCTCGAGCTTGTTTCTCTTGAGGACAAGAGATCTCGCATGCCCAAGTGACCTTCCATGGTGAGAGAAAATAAATATGACATGACATGAGATCCTTTCAAACTGTTGCTTAAGGAAGCCCTCACACAACAGAGGAACATGATGATGGCTAATTTTGCACAAATCCTTCGATGACTACCAACATGCGACACATCTTACTTGAGCGGAGGCACCGCCCCCTTCAAGGTACAAATAAAATTTGATATTCCTATATTTGAAGGTCAAATAGATGCAGATGCTATAGACAAATGGTTGAATATGCTAGAAGGGTATTTTTCTGTCCATAACTTTTCGAATTGAGAAACGATTACTTTTGCACTCCTCAAAGTCGTCCCCCATGTCAAATATTGGTGGGAGACTTTCTGTGAGAAAAATAAAATAGAGGAATCCTCATTATTTACAGTCACACTCACTTGAGATTCCTTCAGGGATGATATTGAGGAACAATACTACCCTGTTGGACCACATTGCGGCAGGAAAGGGACCAAACAGTGCCAGAGTTCAAAAATATCTTCCATAGCTTGTGCACCAAGTTGGGTATCAAATATTATGAGCGACATCTGGTGCTCAAGTACTGTGGTGGTCTACATAGATACATCCATACACAAATGGAGTTTCTGGACATCTCGTCCTTGAGCATGAATTATCGATATGCCATCAAAATCGAACATACGCTTAAACAAAAGACACGACATTTTGGGCATGGGAACCCTTCACAACAGAATCAGGGCAAGGGAAACCCGAACCCGCAGAAAAAAGGGTAGAGAAAAGATGGACAACCTCATGACAACTAGTCTAAGCTACAAACAAAGAAGGACAATGGAAAGACGAAGAAAGATACATGGAAGTGGTGCGACTTCCATAAGATCTCCTGGCACAACACTACTGATTGTCGCTCAAAGAAGTCATTGGTGGCTAAGGTGAAAGCCTATGAATCAGATGCAGGTTACAAATCTGAGTTAGAACCAGAAAAGGGGAGATGAATCATTGATGCGAAACCCAATGCCACCATTTCAACCACCAAGATCTATCCCAATGAACTTGATGATCTAGAGGAAGGAGAGCACCTCTTTCATTCACATAAGTGGGTGAAAGGAACCCCACTGCACTTCATCATTGATAATTGTAGCCAAAATAACCTCATCTTAGTGGAGGTCGTCAAGCGACTGAACCTGTCAACAACACGACACCTGCAACCCTACACCATTGGATGGCTCCGCCAACGAAGAAATATTCGCATCAGCCAACAATGTCATCTATTCTACGACATCAAGCCCTTCAAAGATGAGGTGTTGTGTGATGTTTCTTTCCTTGAAGTTTGTGATGTTCTTTTGGGATGACCTTAGTTATGGAATTTTCATGCTGTATATGAGTATAGGCCTCGCAATGTTATTATTACTTTGGATAGGAAATTGTACAGGATACCCAAGGTAGTCCCACCTAGTTCCATTTCTTTGATCTCTGCCAAGAATTGTAGGAAGGTCATCTCTCAGAGTGGGAAGTTTGGCTTCTTCGTGATTCACTCTCAGAGTGAGAGAAAAATTGCAACCACATCCATGGCCTCCACGTCTGACCTCTCCATGCAGCAGAAGCAAGTAGACAAGGTCATGGAAGAATGCAAATACATATTCTTCTCACCTAATGGGGTACCTATGCACTGTTAGGTCAAGCATTCCATTGATTTAACCCCTGACACACCGCTACCCAATGGGCCAATCTATCACTTCTCTTTGTTATAAAATGAGGAGATCAAGCGTCATATCCAAGAACAGCTCCAAAGGGGCACATACGACCTAGATCATCACCTTGTGGAAGCCCAATCGTGATTGTGCATAAGAACGATGAGACCTGGAGACTCTGCATTGACTACTAGACCGTAAATAAAATCACATTCAGGAATCGATACCTGATTCCCCGAATCGACGATCTCCTTAATCAGCTCAAGGGGAAAAAATACTTCAGTAAGATTGATCTAAAGTCTAGATACAATCAGGTCCCAATAGAGAAGACAAATGTATGGAATACTACCTTCAAGTCAGAAGAAGGTATTTTTGAATGGCTAGTCATTCCCTTTGGTTTAACAAATGTCCCAACAACTTTCATGAGGATGATGGACAATATATTGCAACCTTTCACTAATTATTTTGTAGTGGTGTATCTAGATGACATACTCATCTACAACAAGACTTGGGCAGAAAACTTGCAACATATTCAATAGGTTCTACACACTCTGCGACAACACAAGCTATATGCCAACTTTGAAAAATTCTCATTCGGCATGGACATTGTTCAATACCTCAGATACATTATTGATGAGCATGGTGTGCATGTGGATCCAACCAAGATCCATGTCATCCGTGACTGGCCAACCCCAACCATGCTCACTGAGCTTTAGAGCTTCTTAGGCCTTTCAAATTTCTATTGCAGGTTCATCTTGGGATTCTCCCATATTGCATGGGCCCTCAACTAAGTAACTAGGGGTGGTGGTAAGGAAAAGTTTGTGTGGGGCCTATCCCAATAAAAATTGTGCAATGATTTTAAACAACGCTTGTGCTCAACCTTGGTGCTTTAATTACCTGATCTAAAACAACCCTTTGAGATCGAGACAAATGCTTCAAACTATGCTATGGGTGTAGTTTTCACTCAAAATGGCCACCCCATGGGCTATAATAGTGAGACACTATCAGATGCCACTGTAAGTACCCTAATTATGAAAAATAAATGTACTCCATTGTGAAAGACTACCACCAATGGAGGCATTACAATATCAGGAAGGAGACAATCATCCACATTGATAATAATTCGATGCAGTTCATGTAGACATAAGGAACATTGCAGAATGACCACCATCAGAAGTGGTCCAAATCCTTGTAGTAGTTACACCTCAACATCAAGTATAAGATAGGAAGTACCAATCGCATCCCTGATTTCCCGAGTCGACCTCCAGTTGTGGCACTTACCACGGTGTTGGAATCTTGTGGCTATGATACCTTTGGATGGCCCCAACTCTATGAAAAATATCTTTGACTTCTCCACCACCTACCAGATGTTGGGCACAAACACAACTGTCACTAATTTCCACATTCAATACAGGATTCTATGCCACCTGGTTCATCTTTGTATTCCATCAAGCGAGCAAGAAAAATTTATTTGGGAATCCCACTACAGTCAGGTGGAAGGAAAATTCAACATAGAAAAGACAGTGGCAGTGCTGCAACATCATTCCTACTGGCCGAAACTTCGACATGATGTCAGTAAGTATATAAGATCCTGCACTGCTTGCACTATTTCCAAACCAACCAATAGGAAACAAGGTATGTACACCCCTCCACCTACTTCTTACAGGCCTTGGGAATCCATCTCAATGTACTACATGACGGGCCTTCCGTCTACCAAGCGGGGAAATTATTGTGTTTTTGTGATTGCTGATCACTTTTCCAGGATGGTGATTCTGGCTGATTGCAAGAAGAGCATCACAACAAAAGCCACTTCCAATATTTTAACGAGTGTGGGTACATTTTGAGATACCAAAAACCATCATCTCAGATTAGGACAACCGATTCCTTAGCACGTTCTGGTCGAGCCTCTGTTTACTATTGGACACAAAGTTCACCAAATCCATTGCCTTCCACCCCCAGATGGATGGACAAACCGAGGTCATCATCTAGATGATTGTGCATATCTTGCACATGTACAATTCCAAGCACCCCAACACATGGGCTAATATTCTTCCCTATGTTCAACACAACTACAATAGAGCCATACATAGGTCAACTGACCATAACCCCTTTCAGGTGGGGTTGAGATTTCAACCATTGGGTCCCATGGATGTTACACTACCCCTTGCAGCCACCAAGGAAGAATCATCCCATGCTCTAATTGAAGCTCACAAAGCCAACTGGTTCATTGAGCATATCCAACACATTCGCCAACAAGTTCAGGATATTTTACAGAATTCCAATGTCAAGTACAAGCAATTCCATGATCAACACCGGGTGCCACACAAGTTTTAGGTGAGAGACAAAATTTGGTTGAACTTGCAGAAAGAACGCCTTATAGGGCCCCATCAGAAAATTCATCCACTCCACTATGGACCTTACACCACCACCAAGGCTATGGGAGACAATGATTTTGATCTCAACATCCCCCCCTTGGCTTGCACCGAGTGTTCAATGTGGATCTCCTTCGACCATATTTTCCACAGACACCTACGAGATAACCAAACAATTGGCACCAATAGAGTTCAACCTTGAATGCATGGAACATGCATCCAATTATCATATCATGGACACATAGGTCAAGGGAACTCACCAATAGAGGATCCAACTTTATCAGGTTGTCAAAGCAGGGCAGCTCCTGCACCAAGGCAAGTGGCTCACCCAGGGCCAAATTCAACATAAATTTCCTCATATGATGGGGGAACTCAACACAATGAATACCATTGCTTCCCAAGGGGGGAGGATTTATCTAGGTGGATATTGGTGGCCACCCACCTATTCCAACTGGCTCATCTTGGCATTTTTTTAGTTTGGTAGTTTTTTCCTAGTTTTTGAGTCCTGAACTTTTAGGGCCATTTTGAGGCCCTAAATAACGTTTTTAGGGATTTCCACCGTAAAATTGGAGATGGATTCTAATTTTAATGGAATAATGTGTATTCCTTGGATATAAATTTCCAATGGGCTATCATGCACCTAAAATGAAGATCGTATGCAAAAGTTACGACCCCGAGAAGTTAATGTACAAACTTACCCTAACGGGGCCCACATGACTTTTAGCACTTCATATCCTAGGGTTAAGTTTTTGGATGTATATGGTTTTGGAATTCATGCTTATTGTAAAAATTCTTTAAGAGCCTCATTGTACTCATCTTCTTGCGAATGAGTGCAAACATCACATCTCTTCTCAGAGATAAGCCACCACCATTTTAACAAGCTTGTTTTTAGTCTGCATTTTATAGTTTCAACATATTTCTTTATTGAATATAATCCAATTTTACTGTATCTATGTTATTGTTCATTGTGTCTCTGTATTAGTAATAATAATAATCTGTGTTCATTTCGTTCTATTCACAAAATTCAGATCACATCCGTATCTACAAAAGTGGTGTCAGAATATGCCCAAATGAGTCAGAAGAGTACTATAGTACATAAGTGAAAGGAAATAAGAGGTAAACAATAAAGACAAGTCACACTTAATATCCTAATGTCACAATTTATATTTGGTAAGTGTATCCTATTTTCCTAATAAAATTTAATGTACCATTATAAATACAAAGTTCAAAGCAACTTCAAAAAGAAAATAAATGCTTACCCATAACCTTTGAGGTTTTTTGAATGGACCAACCCTTCCCTCTTATGTTATCCATATAAAGTTTTTCCATCCACATGGGATGTATACTCTCTATAACCTTATTGCATACAAATTGTATGTAAAAAGGTCATGTTGACCTATTTTACTTCAAGCCATAAAAATGTCTAGTACTATTAAATTAGAAGATATATTTTCTTTTCATAACATTTAAGTATGTTATAAGCCACACCCCAAATGCTCTTCTTCTAGTATTATTCTTGGGATTCCATAGATATTATTTGTAAAACTCGAGTATGTTAAATACTTCCTATATTCACACTCTCAAGTTTCTAAACACATTAATATTATCCAAAATAAAATTATAATAAACTTATCTTATAGTTTAGTAGATAAAACAAAAATCCTCAAGGTCTCTATTTGCATGTCATAGTAATGAATAGAGAAATCAATATTATATCAATTTTAGGAAATTAATTCATACTCCGAATCAAACAAGTGAACCAATATCATTCAAATAATACTCTCTTGAAACCATTAGCATCATAGCTAAAAAGGGCTCAAAATCCCCTGATTATCAATTGATTATGTAACTATAGTTTGCATCTTGATGTGGTAGCAAGTATATTTTCATTAGAAAAACACATCTTACTTTCCTTCTAAACAATTTAGACAATCATAACTAACATCCAAGAAATCATGTTAACAAATTCAAACAATCAAAGGTAACAAGAAGAAAGCAAACTAAAGTCTAGAATAATAACGTTTTCCTTTTTTTGTGACTAGTGGAATCAACAACTAGTTGGGAATGTACTTGCATGACATGTGGTCATGTTATCCAACTGCTACCACTATAACCTCCATGTGTGCTCGGAATGCCCCATACATGACACACAAGGTAAGTCAATGTTTTGAACCGGTGACAGAGTGCCTTAACAATACACTCCATCACTGACTGCTCTACACCATGGGGGCATATTTTCCTTAACAAATGTGTTTATTACTAATTTATGATAAATTAGCTCTTCACACCCAATGAAAATAAATATAACTATTTACTTTATTTTTTATAAAATTAGTATTATTAATTTTATTATAGATAATAGAAAAAATAAAATATTATGTATTTTTAAATATTAATTTATTAATTATTATACTGATAGACACACTACAACCTAGTATGACATATATATTGTCAAGTTGATAATTGTTGATTATTTGGTTTGGTTGTCATTGATGTCAACCATTGAAGAAAGTCCAGTAGCAAATTCTGGTAGCACAAAGGTTTGGGTAATGGACCCAAGTTTGTTTGATGTATAATGATATTAGTTTTAATACATTTGAAGGTAATACTATTCTATATGGATATTACATGTCATGCCATTTCCGGTGGTATATGGAACATCACATAACTCCTCACGGTTAGAGAGTTATGGCCATGTGAAGTTGGAGAACCCTCATGAGTCATCTAGAAGCCCTAAAATGTCAAAGTAGTCAAAGTGGTTGCAAAGAAGAAATTATTTAAATAATAACATGAAGTGATGAGTGTACTATAAGTCAAAGTGGATACAAAATAAATTATTTAAATAATAAAGTTAATGGATAAATTACTAAGTGGCAACTGGTTAGAAGTGGGTTAGCCCTAAAATAAAGAAAGTGGTTTAAGATATTTTAGAAGGTAAATAATAAAGTGAAGTGATGAGTGTAATATAAGTCAAAGTAGATACAAAATAAATTATTTAAATAATAAAGTTAATGGAGAAATTACTAAGTGGACAAGTGGTTAGAAGTGGGTTAACCCTAAAATAAGGAAAGTGGGTTAAGATGGTTAAAAGGTAACCCCTTGAGGAAGCTACATGAAAGTATAAATAAGAGGCAAGGCTCTCTCATTTTAATC
>JASDQU010960018.1:0-10573 GCA_032191745.1 Picea mariana | reverse complement strand
TTTACTCGGATTTAAAAAGCGATGAGAGCAGGGAGACGAGGCTCTCCACTGTCGAGATCAAATGTGATGAGTTGAGTATCCATGGGGTCGACTGCCCCCAATGCGGAAAGTAATGATTTCCACTAAGTGGGACAAGTTTGAAGGAATTCTAAGACTGACATGGTAGCCGAGGATTGTGCTAAGTCATCGACCAAACTATAATTATGAGCTGCCCTAACCCATGGGTTGTGGACATTCCTATGCAATGGGATGCGAGGGATGCAAAGAGGTGTTTCCGCGTTAGGGAGAGGGATCACCAACAGGGGTCATGTTGGTGCAAGGATTGTTTCTGGGGGAATGGGAGGAGACTCAGTGTGTGCACTATATTGACAACTACGTGTCTGTAGAAGGACTTCTTCCTCACTGGTGAGGAGGATAGTACGATCAGTGGGATTGTTTGGATTGAGATATTGTCCCAACTATGGTGGGGTAGGTTGCATGTCCTGTTGGGTGTTCATCACACCCTGGTGCGGAATGGGGTTCTGCAGCACGACTGGGGGTGGTTGTTGTACGTATTGTTGTGGGGCCTGCTGAGGGGCAGGTAGTGTTGGAGTATGTGGTCCATTTCCTGACTCTTTCATCTGTTTAAAATCAATGATTTGGGGGAAATGATGAGTATAATGACTGAACTCACCGCAAAGGGCACAAGGGAAGTTGGTTCAAAGATTATTGTTATTTCTCCCTTGACGTTTGTTGTTATTGCTCCCCTGGGGGTTCTAATTCCCTTGATTCTGGTTTCCCCCAGTAGGTTGGTTCTTTTGGGGGTGATTCTCGCCTTGACTTGGGTTATTATTGTTCTGATTTTTTCCTTTCTTTTTGGCATTATTCGATTGATGGGTCGGATTTGCTGTATTCAACTATTGAAAATTTTGATTTTGCTGAATGGGAGAGGTTTGAACAAAATTCACCCCAGCATGAGGGTGTTCTTGTGGTGGAGCCGTGGGTTGGGGAGGGCTAGGAAATGGAAAGTACAGATTATTTTGTGGTAATGATCCGTAAGGTGCATAGGAAGGTGTGGTACTTTCGCTAGTACTTAGAGTATAAGCTGAGGTAGAGGGGGTACCAGAACATGTCTGGATAGGTGGATGTATTGGGGGTGCCGACGGTGGCCCACTGATGGGTGGAGGAGGAGCAACAGGGTATGGTTGTTGATAAGGGGATGGGGGGTAATAAGATGTTCCCCCATATGCCGATGCCGATGGATATTGAGGTGTGCTGTACAGTGGTGGTTGTTGGGGTTGTGTATTGTGGTGCATGGTGTTACCAATCAATCTGTCTACTGAGTGAGACATCCTGGGTTTATCTTGGCTGAATAGCACAAGTTTTTGGAGATCAGGAAGTACTGTGTACAAGTACCCTGATTGAGAATAGATGAGGTCGTATTGTTGAGCCTTACTGATGGCTTCTTATTCCGATTGAGGGAAGGTGGACACCACATCTTTACCAAGGAGAGAGACAAGTGATCTGAGAAACCAATCAAGACACTGTTGTTTGGTGGTTTTTGCTTTGCACAAACTACGTTGTCGATGCCACTCGTGAATGTGATCAATGATATGTGTGGATGAGGTTTGTTTAAAATTAGAGAGTAGTTCAAGACCATTGTCATGGTGGATTGGTAATTGGAAGAAGGTAAAAAATGCTTTGGCCAAGGACTCGAAAGTCGTATGGGACGCCGATTTTTCGTATACATACCATTTGGCTGATGGGTCAGTGAGTGTGCGTTGAAATAATCGTAGTTGGATGGAATCATCCATAATGCTGTTGGAAGAGCACCATAAGTGGAAAGTCATGACATGGTTGGAAGGGTCATCTCCCGCCTTCCCTTCAAACTTGGGGATATCTGAAGGTGGTTTGGTAGGCATTGCAGGCCATGTGGGGTCATGCAATATAGGGTCATTTGTGAGTTTTCTTAGATCTGGTATGTTAAGAGAGGCCAAATATGGCATCTGTAGAGGTGGCAGAGGATTGGTTCCAGCCATGGCATGAGTGTTCTGTGAACCTGACCTTTGAGGGGGGCTAGGTGGGTTGGTACTTCCCCCTTGAGAGGAAGTTGCCCCCCCGCTTCCATGTAAGGGAGAGTGAGTGGACGGTGGAACTTGGGAATTGGACCCAAGTAAGGTGGAACCAAGCAAAGCTGATCCTAAGACAGTGGCACTCACAGGGGTGTGAGAAGGTGGAGCCGATGAGTTGGCAAGACTATGAACTCCCCCTAAAATAGGAGGGAGGTTTAGCAAGCATGTGGAATGACGGGGGTTCTGTGGGTCCCCTATGATGTCTGACTAACTGAGTGGACGTGTGCAAATGGTGGTGAGATAAATAAATAAACAAGAGCATTTGATGCAATTTTTGAACTTTACACAATATATAGCTAAATCAAAATGTAATCAGAAGTGCATCTTACATAAAGTGTTTTGATAAAGAAGTATACATGTGGATAAGTGGGTTTTGTCTGCGTGGGGGATCAAAGAAAACAAATGCTCATGTCCTAAAAGATGTAACGTCCTTCCTCTCAAATAGCACTAGACCTTCCAATAGTACTCAACAGTGGGGTTTGAAGTCACTGGAAGAGAAACTAGTGAAGGATGAAGTAATCAGTTATAATGAGGGGTAAAGGGGGCATATCCCGAAAGAGCTGGTGATATTTCCCAATATCCACACAAAATCCGATCAAGGTGCAATTGCATCCCACAATTGCCACCTGGGTAGATGTCCCAAAATTTGGTTACTAGGTACCTCAGTCAAAGTGTGACATTTAGATTTTCGGGCCTAAGAAATGGGTCATGGGTTGGATCCTGTCCAAGAGGTGGGTGCCTCAAGGGGGAATGCACATAACAACAAGACCTTGGCCTTCAACCCTTCATGGGTATCTCCCTGCCTTATGGTGTTAGGAACACTTGACTTGGAGGATTTACAGTTCCCTATTTGACAACTTCTATTATTTTGACAATGTGAGAACCAAATAATGGGGAGTTATTTGGATGCCTATCCCCGAAATCCTAACTAGACTAAAAGATTTCTTTTGGCACCTCCTGTGGAGGAAAACTTAGTGATTTTTTAGAAAAATTTTAGATGTGTTTGTTTGAGAGATTGGGGGTGTGAGCCAATCTTGTTGAAATTAAATGGGAGTGGATAGTTTCGTCAAGAAATGGGTGGGGTGTTTCAGAATCCATTTGGAGGAAACTTACTTTGAACTCCACGTTTCGATATGAAAACTATGTGAGTGATAAGTGACTTTTGTGTGTGAATGAGTGAAAGTGTGCCAATGTTTTAATGAATTAGGTGTCACCTTGCTACATGTGGACTTCGCTTGGTCCTTACAAGTGTTGATTACCTAATTAACTAAATGCCTTTGGTACAACCTTGCGTAATTCAAAAGTCCCTAGGAAACTAGCATGTGGACATGTGGGTCCTTTACTATTCCTTTAACTCCCTATTGTGATTTAATATAAGAAAGCTTTGAAACTATCATGGATTGTAATCATTTGGGCATGTATGGGCCCATTACAAAACCTTTAAACTTCCCTAGTGATTTGATCTAAGAAAGTAAATTTCAACACTATCTTATCTTTGTAGCATGTGGGCATGTATGGGCCCATTACAATCTTAAGATGTGTTTGAAAAATAAACTAAGAGGAGTCCCGAGGGGTTTGTTGTCCTCTCCTATAGGTTTTAGTCTTTTTAAGGGAGAGAAAATTGTCCTATGATTCTCAAGGTCGCTTTGAAGCACGAGAGAAGAGCATACTAAACGATTGTTATCCAACTTCTGGTCCCAATGCAAGCTTTATGTGATTACAAATGATTCGAACTTATATCCTTAGTCAAAGCAAGCCATCCATGTGGCAAAATAAAAGAAAAAGAGGAAATAATGATTTTAAACCCCCTAAGTGCCTATGTGTTTTGACTAATCGCTTTATATGGAGAGGGAACTAAGTATGGTGCAGATTACAACATGCATGAAATCATTTTTAAGAAGGCTAGGGGCCTTCCCCAAATCACAAAAATGATTACAATGTGTGTTTTTCTTTACAGGTGCGCGGGTCTTAGAGTACACAGAGGGACACTGAGCGCCAATGCGCAGACTGAAACAAAATTTTGGGCGTAGGTGCACGGAGGGCGCTGAAAAACACAAAAACTTTGGCACACGTGCGCACAATGCGTGACTGTGGGCCAATAAACCCGCACACACCTGTCACACGGACGTGAAGAAAATTCCGAATGGAATTCTCTCAATTCAAATTTGAATTGGATGTTTTGCAGGTCGGCTTCGGCTGGTTTAGGTACCTGCAGGTTAATTAAACCAAAAGAAGAGCTAGAAAAACCCAAATGGGGTAGGAAATTGATACCTCTCCCCAGTGGAGTCGCCAATATGTTGTGCCTCTTCTGTCACCTAAATGAGCAAAACAGAGGTTCTTACAAGCTTAGTTGGGTTAGCTAAGAAAGACAACAGTAAAGGAAAGGGTTAAAGAAAGAAACATAAAAGACTAAGCTAAGAATTAAACTAAGAAATGAAAGAACAACTAAACTATTGAACATAAGGACATAAGAACAAAAAAACCAATAAGACTCATGTCACCAATGGCAAGGATTATATTAGTGAAAGAAAACACCAAGAAGAAAGAGGACTTTGGGTCCCTTATTCCTCCAAGGGAGGGCTCTTGGACCCCCACAACTAAGCTCTTCTTACAACTTTGAAAGAAATGGTGAAAGAATCCCAAGCTAATCCACTCAAGAGGTGAGATGGATTGCCCCAATGTAATGGTGCTAGTATGCTCTTGATGAGAAAAGAGGATTCCTCAAGAGAATAGAAACAACATAACCTTGAAAATGAATTCCTTGAAAATGTAGTGCATCCATGGCCTTGTTTTATAGCACCACTTTGAGGTATTGTGCAACCATCTTTAAGTGTGAAAAGGGGCTGTTTAGGGCATTTTTAGGTCTTTGACCAGCCACCCAGTCAGATCCAACCAAGATTTGGATGTCAAATCAACTTGGAAGTTGAACCAGAAGTGGGTGGGAGGCTGACCAATCTCATAAATGCACCGTTCTTAGGTGTGCACAACTTTTAGTGACAACAGTCGCGCATCGTGCGCATGTGCGCTTTTCGTGCATTTCTGGTTCGCGCATGTGTGCACACACCATGTGTAGTCATAGCACACCTTAATTTTATCACTGGTTGTATAGTTTTTGGACCTTTTGGAAATGATTTTTGGTAATTTTGGTCCATGGGTGACCTCATAACTGTTTGAAGATGCTGGATTCCTGTAACCATTTGCGGATGAAATTTCAGTGATAACAATTGTGACAGGTTATTCGTACAAGTTTGATGAATGGTTGATGCATTTGTTTATGGTACAGGTTGAGGTACAAGTTGGTGTATGGTACATGTTGGAATAGTTTATTGGTACAAGTTGTTACAGGTTGATTACATGTTGATTGGTACAGGTTTACAACAATATATCTCACAGTGATCGTGTGACAATGGTTTCATCATTCTACTTCTACGTCAGGGCAGTTGGACGGGGCAAGGACATGTGGTTGTAGCCACCTTCAGTTGTAGCCAGAGAACATAGGGGGTTGTAGCCTCCTTCTGGTTGTAGCTAGAGAATTGGAGAGTTGGAGCTTCCCTCAGGTTGTAGCCTGAGAACATAGGGGGTTGTAGCCTCCTTCTGGTTGTAGCCAGAGAATTGGGGAGTTGGAGCTTCCCTCAGGTTGTAGCCTAAGAAACTAGGGGGTTGTAGCCTCCTTGTGGTTGTAGCCGTAGAATTGGGGAGTTGGAGATTCCTTCAGGTTGCATCCTGAGAAACTAGGGGGTTGGAGCCTCTTTCCAATTGCAGTTGGAAAACAAAGGAAGTTGGTGCTTCTAATGAATGTAATTCTTAAAGACATATAACAAAAAAAATTTTGTGGTTTTATTTCGGGTTTCCATGTAAAAATACTGGTGTACTGTGTATGTCTATGATTTCTCATTTTTTCATTGCTTATTTACTCTACAACTATTGGATGATAATGCTACATTGTTATAACACTTGCATTTTGTGGTTAAAATGGATTAATTCTCTATTACTAATTCACCCCCCCTCTAAGTAATCCAACAATTGGTATCAGAGCTGATTCCTTCAAGAATAAGTTCAACCACTGGAAGGAGATCATGGATTATTCTGAGAATGGAGTACCAATGTTTAATGGTCAAAATGGCTTAAAGTATGAGATGTGGAGCAGGAGGACGAAAGGATTTTTACAAGCACATGGACATTATATTTGGCTATCAATTGTTACATGATATTATAGTTCAAAAAGGGCAAAGACTGCAACCAAGAAGGAATTGATGAAGAATAACAAAATAGTAATGGATTTCATCTAGGAAGTATTACCTAATACAGTAAGAGAAATGGTTGGTAAATGTTCATCAACCAAAGAACTTTGGGATAAGTTACATGCCATATATTCTTCACCCATCACATATTCAGAAAATGCCAAACAAGATGCAGATACAGATCAAGAAGAATTATGTTCACCATGTCAAACAGATTCAGAAGATGAAGAGTACATAATCAATAGAGGTATGTTGTTTTTCTTTAATTGTGAAAAACACAGACATCTTGAAATAGAATGCCATGAAGGAAATTAGACATAAAAAATAATTGAAAAGGAAGACAATTATGAAGCAGAATTGACTAGTGCTTTAGATGAACTAAGAGAATAAAATAAGTCACTCAAGAAAGAATTGATGAAACAAAAGGAAAGTGTTCACATTTTTTAAGAAGCTCAATAGGTCATTGAGAACTTAAGAACTCAACTAGAAGAAGCCAGAAAGATCGAATAAAATATTGAATATCAAAAGCAATATTTGGAAGCCAACATAGAAGCACATAAGGAAGAAGTAGAAATGAGAGAGAATATATTGACAACTCATCTTAAGAAAATAACCAATGATCTAAACCAACTTGAGGTAGAGTTTGGTCAAGAAGAGAAAGGATTTGAAGAAAAAATAATCACATTAAAAATTCAGTTTGAAGAAGCGAAAAGAACAAAAGAAGTCATGAAGTCTCAGATAATGAAAAAAGAAGAAGAGGTTGAGAAGCTTGAAGAAGAAGTTGTCACATTGAGAAGTAAAATCATCAAGCTCAAAAAGAACGTTGAAGAGACATAAACATCCACATCAGTTATAGAAAATGAAGAGAAGCACTCTAGGTTGCTAGAAAAGAAGAATGAAGAAAGTAGAAAGAGTTATGCAAAAGTACTCAAAGGAAAGAATCATAGTCAGCTAGAATTTAAGAAAACTATTGAAGGTACATCTTCAAGAAGACCATCCATGTTCAATCCACAAAGAAGCTTCAATCATGATCATGATCAATCAAGGTAGAAATTCAGAAGGACTACACCACAAAGAATATCATTCACTCCTATGTATGCAAATTTCTTTTATTGTCATTGCTTTTATTGTACTAATTTTGGACATAAGGTTGCATATTGCAAGGATTATAAAATAAATGTTCAAGCAAGAAATGCCTATGTCGCCCCACGTGACATTGAATGTTACAAATCTAATAAGTATGGAAACATAGCTAGTGATTGTAGAAGCATGCTTGATACTTCCATGAAAGAGAACACTGATATCAGATATAATAAATTATGGATAAGAAAACACGAAGAACATGTGAACAAAGACCAGGTCCCAAAGATCTCAAGATTGGAAATAAAACGAGATGAAGAAAATTATACAGAGAAAAAGAAAGATGTCAAATGCAGAAAGGTTTGGAGAATAACTAAAAGAAAATAATGACATGTAAATGAGGAACATGTTCAAGAGATTGTATTTTCAGGCATTGTAGTGAAAGATGAATCCACAGACAGAAAGAAAGAAGCCAGTGCTCAGAGAGATGATGAATCTACCAATGAAGATGATGATGAATACACATCAGAGTAGGAATTTTTATGATCCATCTGACTTATAGACTCCCAGGTAATATGAATATTAGACAAGGGGAGTCTATGCGATAGCTATGAAATACCAAAGAACCATCCTTCGAGAAGCCTGTAGAGTTTGAAAAGATATATCCAAAGCAGTCAATTAGCAGAAGTACAATCAATTGTAGTAGTGAAGACTTCATGATAGTATAGTAATAAATGGGTCAACATTATGGACAATTGTGTAGTAGAGTCTTGGACAATATGGACATAAATGGATTCGTAAGAACACTTAGAAGGTTTGGACAGATACATGAAAATGGATGAGAGAATGGATTCATAGATTGGTTCAAAGAGTGGTTTAGAGACAAAGGAACATTGTCATAAAGGATGATATTTACATAGTAAATGGATAGAACAATGCTAATGGATTCCAAATTGACAGATATATTTTGGACACATGCAATGCATACAACAGTTCACATTCAAAACAAAGTAATGCTCAGAAACAACATTGACAAAACTCCCTACGAGTTATGTAAAGGAAGACCAGCAAATGTGAAGCACTTCAAAGCACTTGGAAGAAAATGCTACATCAAAAGAGAAGATGGTAGAATGGGAGAGTTTGACTCTCGTGTGGAAAAATGAGTACTTGTGGGTTACTCAAGTACAAGGAAAGCATAAAAGTGTTACAATCTGAGGTTGAACAAAGTTGTGGAAAACATCAATGTAACAATTGATGAAACAAATGGACGTGAAATCATCTTTTCTGAATGTGGAACTTGAAGAAGAAGTCTTTGTATGGTAAAAAACAAGCTCCTAGAGTATGGTACTCTAGACTAGATAATTATTTACAACAGGCAGAGTTTAGAAAAGGAAGTGCAGACAACAACCTCTACATCAAGGTAACTCAAGATAGTATTTTATTAATTGATGTTTATGTTGATGATATTATTTTTGGAAGCAATGATGACATGTTAAGACAAAAAGTTTCAAAGGATATGCATAATGAATTTGAAATGTCATTACTTAGAGAACTATCCTTGTTTCTGGGTCTTCAAATACGTCAAAACAACCAAGGAATTTTTATTTCTCAAATTAAGTATATCAGAGAAATGTTAAAGAGGTTCAGAATGGAAGATTGCAAACCAGTTATGACTCCTATGCAAACCAGTTGCAAGTTGAGCAAAGATGATGATTCAAAGTCTACAGACCAGACACAATACATGTCAATGATTGGTAGCTTACTATACATGACAACATCCAGACCAGATGTAATGAAAACAGTTGGAAATGTGGCATGATTTCAAGCAGCACCAAATGAATCACATGTATTAGCAGTGAAGAAGATTTTCAGATATCTCAAAGGAACAAAAGAGTTTGGTTTATGGTATCCAAAAGAAAAGGATCTATCACTTATTTCCTACACAGATGCAGATTGGGTAGGTTGCATTGATGAACGACGAAGCACCAGTGGAGCAACATTCTACTTGGGTGAGTGTTTAGTATCATGTCTAAGCAAGAAATAATCACCAATATTCTTATCTACAGCCGAGGCAGAGTATATTGCAACAACATCATGTTGTACATAGGTTCTATGGATGAAACAAACTCTGACAAATATACAAGTTGAGTATAATGATCCCATTCCAATCTATTGTGATAATAAAAGCACCATCAATATCTCAAAGAACTTGGTGATTCACTCCAAGACGAAGAACATTCCAATAAAGTATCACTTTCTATGGGAAAAGGTTGCAGAGAAGAACATCAGAGTTGAATATGTGGGCACAAAAGAACAAGTGGCATAAATATTTACAAAACCGCTTCCAAGGGAAGCCTTTGAGTATTTTTGCTAGAGACTCAGAGTAATTTCTACTCCAAAATGAATGCTTTTGAATGCTTATCTTATATGTCTTAGATTTACATGAGGAAGCACCATAAAGAAGACAGTTCAGGTTGGGGGATCAATTTCCGGAAGAGTTCAGTCAGGGGGAGTATCCCCACAGAAAGTTCAGTTAGGGGGAGCAGCCCTAGATGGAAAGATACCTTTTCCATTGATGACAAAGGGGGAGAGATTTATCAGTTGCAAAGGTAAATGCTTGAAGAAAGAGCACAGAGGCATGGTTCTAGGGAGAGCGATGGTCATAGTGGGAGCATGAGTGATATGAATTCAGTATTGCATCAGAGTGTTTCCATCAATGCCAAAGGGGGAGATTGTTGATTATTTGGGTTGGTTGGCATTGATGTCAACCCTTGAATAAATTCCGGTAGCACAAAGGTTTGGGTAATGGACCCAAGTTTGTTTGATGTATAATGATATGAGTTTTAATATATTTGAAGGTAATACTATTCTAGATGGATAACACATGTGATTCCATTTCCAGTGGTATGTGTAACGTCACATAACTCCTCATGTTTAGAGAGTTATGGCCATGTGAAGTTGGAGAGCCCTCATGAGTCATCTAGAAGCCCCAAAAGGTCAAAGTAGTCAAAGTGGTTGCAAAGAAGAAATTATTTAAATAATAAAGTGAAGTGATGAGTGTACTATAAGTCAAAGTGGATACAAAAGAAATTATTTAAATAATAAAGTTAATGGAGAAATTACTAAGTGGACAAGTGGTTA
>JASDQU010960017.1:27483-47759 GCA_032191745.1 Picea mariana | reverse complement strand
TGGGTTTTTCTGTGATTATGTTTTGCTGTATCTGAGTTTTGCTTCCAGCTTTTTACTATCATTTAGATTTTTGGTTCTTGTTTTATGATTTACTGAGGCGGCAGACTTCTCTATCCATTTTGTGTGTTGGAGATTTGACGAACAGATTGCTATTTGTTTATGGCAGAGTTAGAAATGCCATGAAATTATGATGGAGGCCTGATAATAAAATGCAGCCGCATATATTATAAATGGTGCTAAGATCGTTCTTGGATACTGTCACCCTTCCATGGATGCATGCGTTGCTTGAGTAAAAACAAACATTAATTTTGAGCATATATTCATAATCAGTATTTTTTTTTGGATTTAAGCTTGCTGGTTTTATGGCTTGCTGAAAAGTTCACACATTTCAATATTATTGAGTAATTCAATATTTTTCTATTATTTATTGATTTTATATGGTTGGTAAGGGGTAATATTGTGATTCAATATTTCTATTTTATTATTTATTGATTTTATAGGGTTGGTAAGGGTAAATTTTGGATGCAAAATGTATTTATTAACCATTAATTTATTTTTTTTAAATATAAGAAAGACCAATTCTTTATTATAGAAAAACAATGTTAAGTTATACTTCAAAGTTTATTATTATCTCATATTTATTATCAATAAAAATTTATATTTCAATACAATTTCAAAATTTTAGCAGCTAAATGTTTTTATTAACTATTTGTTAACTGTTTTTATTAACCATTTGTTAACTGTTTTTATTAACCATTAATTTGTTTTTTTAAATATAAGAAAAACAAACTCTTAATCAAAGAAAAACAGTGTTAGGTTATACTTCAAAGTTCATTATTGATTTCATATCTATTATTAATAAAAAATTATATTTCAATACAATTTTAAAACTTTCTATGGAAAACTTCTCTTAATGTTTTTTCAGTACAGAAACAAAATTCTAAAAAATCACAAGTAATCACTTACCTTCTTAAGGTCAAATAAACCAATTCTGTTTTAGTAGAAGTTAATCATCATCATCATCATCATCATTACTAACCATTTGCCAAGTGATTTTATTAACCATTAATCTATTTTCTTAAATATAAGAAAGACTAACTCTTAACCAAAGAAAAACAATGTTCGGTTATATTTCAAGGCTCATTATTGATCTCATATTTATTATTAATAAAAATTTATATTTCAATACAATTTCAAGAATTCAACTGCCAAATGTTTTTATTAACTAAGTGTTTTTATTAACTATTAATCTGTTTTTTTTTAAGTATAAGAAAGACAANAAAAACAGTGTTAGGTTATACTTCAAGGTTCATTATTGATTTCATCTCTATTATTAATATAAAAATATATTTCAATACAATTTCAAAATTTTCATGCCAAATAATTTTATTAACCATTTACCAAGTGATTTTATTAACCATTAATCTATTTTCTTAAATATAAGAAAAACAAATTCTTAACCAAAAAAACAGTATTAAATTATACTTTAATAGTCATTATTGATTTCATATCTATTATTAATAAAAAATTATATTTTAATACAATTTCAATATTATTGCTTTCACATTTTTCTTATTCACAATACAATATAATAACTTTTTTACATGTTTTCTTTAAAAAAATATTAAAAATTAAAAAAAAAAATATGTTTAAAATCTGTATTTTTAATTTGTTTTTATTATATAAACACTTTTCAGCTTGGATTTAAGCTTGCTGGTTTAATTATGGCTCACGGAAAACTTCACACAGTTCAATAGTAAGTGATTCAATATTTCTATTCTATTAGTTATTGATTTTATATGGTTGGTAAGAGGGAAGATTTTCCTTGCTAAATGCTTATTGATTTTATAGTGAGTGATTCACTATTTCTATTCTATTAGTTATTGATTTTATATGGTTGATAAAAAGACAGATTTTCTTTGCTAAATGCTTATTGATTTTGATTTTATGAAGACAGATTTTAAGTGTTAAATTTTTTTATTAATTATTAATCTATTTTTTTAGTATTAACAAGTCTAATTCTTAATTAAAAAAAAACAATATTAAGTTATATTACAAAATCAATTTTAATTTCATATCCATTATTAATAAAATTTATATTTTAATTTCAAGATTATTACTTTCACATTTTTCTTACTCACAACACAATAACTCTTTTACATGTATTCTTTAAAAAATATTAAAAATTTATTACTAAATTTTACCAAAAAAAATTATTCCTAAATTTTTTAAAAAATTATTATTAAATCAAATATATTTAAAATCTGTGTTTTGAATTTGTTTGCATTATATAAACACTTCTCACACTGTTGAAATTACAAAATTTTCAAATTACAATGTTTTTTGTGTAGCTTCATATGATTTTTGTAGTGTTGTTCATGTTTATCTTTTTCATACTTATGAATGAGTGGAAAAAGAGTTTAGAGTATGTCTATTTGTATTTTAAAACTATTTAAAAATACAGCCTAAGTGGGCCTAATGGTTAAGAACATGTGTTTCCTCTTAAGAGGTCACAAGTTCAAATCCTAAAATTTTCTATTATATGTATTTAATTTGACTTTGGTTTTTCGAATGTATAATTGGCTTAGTAGGATGACAAGTGTATTGGTGTTTGATAGTGCATGGTTAGCATGGTTGGTTGTGCATGTGTCTAGAGTGTTTTTGGTAGTGTTGGTGATAGGGTTTCATTATGCTTATTTTTGTCTTCTTGGGGTTTGTTTGGGTTTTTGGTTATTGGGTATGTAGAGGACCAATGGATCCATTGGCATCACTTTAGGTAGAGGCAAGGCTAGAGTGTGCAAGAGTAGACCACCAAATTCAAGAAGATATCGATCATGTTAGGTATCTCTCCCAAGAATCCAAATGTACTTCTTAGGTATCTGTGGGGTCTACATAGTCATTTGTAAAAGAAAGTGGTGCACTTGAAATCTAGGTTCATTGATGAGGCTTGTGTGTAAGCACAACACCTGGAGAACATAGGCCATAAGAAAGGACAACCAAGTGGTTCTAAAACAAAATACCCAAGAATCCATATATACTCCTTAGGTATTTGTAAGGTCTACATAATCATTTGTGAAAGAAAGTGATGCTCTTCAAACCCAGGTTCATTGACGAGGCTTGTGTGCAAGCACAATACCTGGAGAACATAGGCCATAAGAAAGGACAACCAAGTGGTTCTAAACAAAAATACCACCAAGAAGCTTCCAAGGAGGGGAAGAATAAGTGGAAAGGAAAAGACAAGAAGATGAAAACCACTGCACATTCTAGTGCAAGGATCCAAATAACCATTGCAATATTTGCGGTCACACTGAAGACAAGTGTTGGAAGCTACATCCAGAGTTGAATCCAAAGAATTGTAAAAAAGATGCCAAGAAGAAGAACTTGCTAAGCAAGGATTCAAGGAACCAAGTAGCGATAATCTTGGATGTTAATGAGAATATTGTCTATACTTCAGTGCAAAAGGAGGTTAATCTGAGTAACCTTCATCACAAGGAAGACAAGGAAATGAAAAAAATATTCCATATTAAGATCCAAGTCAAAAAGACCAAGGTATATGCTCTAGTCGATTCTGACTCAGAAGCCAATCTCATAGCAGATGATATGGTCAACAAGCTTGGGTTGGAGGTTCATGATCATCGGAGCCCATATCCATTGGGATGCGTGAATAAGGATAAAAAGATCAAAGTCAGTAAATAGTGTAAGATCAAGTTTTCTATAAGTGCATATTTTATTGATGAAATGGAGTTAGATGTAGTACCCATTGATATGTGTGGTGTAGTATTTGGAATCCCCTACATGTATATGAGGAATGCAATCCTTATGTGAATAGAAAATAAATACCCTCTGATCAAGTATGTGAAGTCTTACCTCATCAATGCACACAAAGGCAAGTCAAAGATCTCTCTGGTAAGTGCTAACCAAGCCAAAAAATTGATTAGTTCTAGTAAGAAGTATGTATTACTTTTCTTAAGAGATAATCAGTCAGGAGAGGAATCAATAAGAGTAAAGGAATCCCTAGAGGGATGTACCAAAGAACAAAAACAACAATTGGAGTTGTTGCAGGCGTACAAATGAGTGTTCTGGGAGCCTAAAGGGCCACCACCTAAGAAGGAAATGGAGGTTTCCTGACTCCCCATTACTAAATATTGTGTTGTATAGATAGTCTGTTTTGGAAGTAAACGAAGTGAAGAAACAATTACAAAAATTTCTAGAGCATGGAATAATTCAACCAAGGACTTCACCTTGTGGGCCACCTATCATCATAGTACCCAAGAAAGATGGGAATTGACGAATGTGTAATGACTACAGAGTTTTGAACAAGATCACACTCAAGAATAGGTACCCTATTCCTAGGATTGACGATTTGTTAGACCAATTGCAACATGCTAAGTACTTCACAAAGTTGGATCTCAAGTCATGATACCACCAGTACGTATTAAATAAGAAGACACCTAGAATATTACATTCAAGATAAGGCAATGCATGTATGACTAATTGATTGTGACTTTTGGTTTATGTAAAGCACCAGTTACATTTATGTGATTGATGTATTGCATCCCTATTTATATTCATTTGTAATAGTGTATTTGAATGACATATTGGTTTATAGATCTACCTAGGAGGAGCACATATCACATCTCATGTAGGTGTTAGAGACTTTGAAAAAACATCAGTTGTTGGAAAACCTCAAGAAACGTGATTTGTATCAACAATCATTGGTGTATTTTGGGTATGTAATTGGTGGAGGGGAATTCAATATATATATCTCGCAAAGGAGGCCATCATGAAGTGGTCAGTTCCTAGTAATGTCATTGAATTTAGGAGTTTTGTTGGGGTATAAAAGTACCTATAGAAGTTCATAGCATCCTTTCAAATGGTAGTTGCACCACTCCACACCATAACAACCAATGGTAAGAGTTTTCAGTGGTAAAATAATCAACAAAAATATTTCGATGAGCTAAAATAAAATATTATTCAAGTACCAGTTCTCGCAATGTCTAAATTGAAAAGGAATTTTGAAGTGGAGATAGATGCAAGTGGGTATCCTATAGGAGAATTTTTTATGCAAGGAGGTAAGTCAATATTCTATCATTCTAAGACATTTCATGGGGGAGTTTTGAACTACCCTATATATGATAAGGAAATTTATTCCCTAGTTCAAGTTGTTAAGAAGTGGAAACACTATCTAATGGGAAAGGAAACCATTATCCACACTAATCACCGACCACTACAGTATTTGCACTCCTAGAGTAAGCTTCAAAAAACCATACATTACAAGTGGATGGGGTTTTTGCAACAATTTCATCTAGTCATCAAGTATAAGAATGGAATCACTAATAAGTTGGAAAACATTCTTTCAAGGCCACCCACATCCAATATTATATCTCTGGGAACTATCATGCAGATGCAAATTTTCACCCATGATGCATATAAAGAGGCATACACTGAAGACAATGACTTTAAAGAGGTGTTTCAATAGATATAGGACCAAATTCATATATAATAAGGTGACAGTAAGGTTGACTATCATCTCGATAATGGGTTTCTTTACGATCTATATAAGCTCTGTGTTCATAAAGGTGAAATGTTGCAGCGTATTAGAGAGGTTCACACCGCCTAGGTTGTAGTACATTTTGGTGTTGGGAAGACGATTGCTAACTTACAAAGGTATGTGTATTGGCCCAAAATGCAAGAAGATATAGCTCAGTATATTAGAAGATGCATGATTTGTTATACCAACAATCCCAATAATAGGAAACAAGGTCTATACCATCCCTTAACTATACCCACTCGACCTTGGAAAATAATTTCCATGGATTTTGTGGGTGGTTTTCCAACAACCAAGAAGGGACATGACTATATGTTTTTGGTAGTTGACAAGTTTAGTAATATGTGAATTCTCGTGCCTTGTAAAACACCATCAAAGGAAAAGAAGAAGAAAACATGTTCTTTGAATAGTTCTAGGTGCACTTTGTAATACCAAAGAACATAATCTTAGATAGGGATACCAAATTTATCAATTCCTTTTGGACTACACTTTGGAAAAAGATGGACACTAAGTTGAAGAGTGCTAAAAAATTTCCATTCACAGACAGATGTGAAGATAGAAGTACTTAATGGGACTTTGGTTAAACTTTTGAGGGTTACAATCAAAAGCATCTAAAGACCTAGGATGAAAATTCAATCTACATTCAACACTCTTATAACATAGAAGTCCATACTTCTACTGGTAAATCTCCTTTTGAAACTTGATTTGGGTATTTTTCACCTTTACCCTTGGATGTTGTCTATGAACATCAAGGAGGAGTGAGGGAAGGCATTATAGGAGAAGCATTGAAAGCAAATAAGTTTTTTGACAATATTGGGTAGACTCACTTGCAAGTATAGAAGACACTAAAGAAGTCACGAAAAAGTTTCAAGGCCCAACATGATTAATACAAAATAGAGAAATCATTGAAAGTAGGAGACAATGTTTGTTTATATCCTGTTATCGAAATAATCGGTAAGTGTGGACACAAATAGATCTCCCTAACTTCCACAGGAAACTAGAACAAAATAGAACAAAATACAAACTTCGCCTTAAAATTCATCATCATATAAACTAGTTTAATGAGGTACAAGTGACATACCTTTTAAATGACACTTGTTCCTCGTTAGTGTCATCCTTGTCACTCCTTCCTTGAGTTGGCATAATAGTAAGCCTGACTAAGAATAAAAAACCAACAAAGAGGGAAAACAAAGATATATATATTCTAATGAAGTCTATGTATATGATCAAGGAATTATACAATAGAATATGAGATGCTTATATAGGGAAGAAATGTATTACTGTATTAAGTGAATAGAAAGTGGAGAATACAGCCCATGCCTTGATGTTGCAAGGTCCCCTTTCTATGGCTCTTTGCTTCAACACACACACATTTTCTCCAAAGCCTTGAATGAAGAAGATCCACAATCTGTCTTGAAGAACTAAAGCAAAGCTCTCAAGCATAATATGAAGTAGAACTCTCCATACAAATCTTAGCCTATCCAACCTTAGCCTTTTCCATGAGAGATCCCTCCTTATAAAGTTTGAAAGAGATATGGATGAGTAGATTAGGATGATCCCACCGAATCAGAGAAGCGAGTAAGATCCAAACCGATCGGAGGCCACCTCATTTTCTAGAAGATTCCCTTCTAGAACATTCGTGAAATTTGACTTTTCTCATTCTTTAAGAATCATCACACCCTATGCACAAGAAGCATGCGACGACATCACAGTCTAGGTTCAGGGCAGAGTGCAATGATCAGGCATCGTCGCACCCCATGTATATAGTAGGATGCGATGACCTTCCTTGGCATGGTTTTTGAGAGAGGAAAGAAAATCACTTTTCCCATGGAGAAAGTCTTATTTTAATATTTTCAGGGAACATGAACACATGTTGTCAGGTGATCACTGAGGTGACCAAAATAATGTGTAGCAGAATGCCCCCCAAATTATGAAGATGGAACTCATGATAGCTGAAATAATTTGTAGAATGTGCGTGTTGAAAACTAGGAGTGCATCGATCAGGAACCTACAAAAAAATAAGTATATGCATAATATCATACCATTTATGAGGTAGGCATTCCCATGCTCATAATACAAGTGACTCTAATCATAAGTTTCAAGTGAGTCATGGCCACTAAACATACACTGTGGATCCATGTCATCATGATTCAGCATAGCCACCAGGAATACACTGTGGATCTATGCTCTAAAAGAATTCAAATTCGGAAATAGCCACGAGACATACACAGTGGATATATGTTTCAGTATTAATTCATGAATACTCTGTCACAACCTGGATCAAAATGATAAGATCTATGGTCTTCATTTCCATCGTCTCTTAGTACGAATCTAGCCATGTGATTACAGGTGTTGAAGTCGAACATGGTAGAAACCACTTGATTATTGATCATTAATGAAAACTGTTAATAAGTGTGAGGGAAATCACAATTGATTTCGATGACTTCCAAGGTACCCCAGTACAATCCAACGAATGTGAATAATTGATTTGAAGTCAAACACTCGATGGAATCTTCCAATCATGGGTCAATGATGTGAACCCATTGTTGAAAGTGAAGAAACCTGTCGTTGAGGCATGCAGGTTATAAGGTACTAAATGATTTCTAAGTCTTGTTCCTAGATAATGTGTTGAAGTTGACAGGAAAAGACTCGTCACATGAGGGCCTTGATGTATCCCCCATCAATGACACAAAATATGTGACAGATTTGAGGTAGATCAGAGCATGAAGTGATCCAGAACTAACTCAAGGAAGGTCGACATGGTAGAAAATTTATAATTGCAGATGGCGGACTCGATAGAAGGCTTGTTTAGGTTCGACTTTTCTTGAACATATGAATGACATGACAATGGGCTTGACAACATTGACTCAAGGAGGACCCAACATATGAACTTGTGGATGGTCAAACAAGAGACAAATGGATTTCCCAACCCGGATACAATGATGAAGGGGGTGTCATGTTCAAGAGAGACTATTACTACCACTAAAACAAATAAAGAGACACATTTATTTCCCAATTTCCCCCCACCAGTTCTGGCGAGTACCTCTTTATTTTTACGCAAGCTTGAGGATGATAACATATGCTTGTATATGTAAACTCATCCTTCGGACGAGTCCCTCGAAGTATGTTTAATGAACCCTAAGAAGGAGTGGTTCGATCCAATATGGGTCTTTCGATGTTTGTTTAATGAGTCAAAGGAAAGAAAACTCAAGGGTTTTTCAATTTTAGAGAGTTTGAAAAACACTTAAAAAGAACTCCATCAGGTCCTTTTTTGCAAATTAATATGATGAGACCAAAAAAGTGATAACCTACCGCTCATCAGATGTTTTCTTCAAATAATTTTACGAGCATGAAAATAACAAGGTCGCTCGGCCATCTTTTCATGTTTAGGGATTTTGAAAAGAGCTTAAAGGATACTCCATAGGTTTCATTTTTCGTGTTGCCAATACGAGTTTGAAAAAATGACAAAAGACTACTCGATTACATTCTCATGGTTTCATGAGCATGAGAAAGAATTAAGACTCTGCTAGGAGTTTTTTTCTGAAAAACCCTAAAAGAATCTGTACGTACAAAACAAACCAAAAAGAGGGGGACCCTTGTTCCAACGTCTCATCTCTTAGAATTTTTAATTTGCAAACGTCAACACTTGTAAAGTTGTTAAGACTTTAGGGCATGGATAAAGCATAAAAATAATATAATTTGCAAATGAAAAGTGATAAAAGTCAATAAAATAGGTTAAAAGAACGATTTTACCATTTCATTTGTAAATTTACCAAAATATTTCTCCAAAGCCCTTTTTCACCCCAATTTTCAACTATTGATTGCAAAGACCATGACGGATCATTTCATGAATTATCTCTACCAAAGAGGTAATCTCCTTTTCCTTCATCTTTTCATGGTTTAAAAATTGATTTTCGTTGGTTAAATTTGTGTTTTTGGGTCAATTTTTAGGGGTTACCCTCGTGCTGAGGTTGTCCCAAGTGCCCCATATCATGAACTGCGACGATCTAGGATCGTCACAGGTGGCTCTATAGGTAGGGTGTGACGACGTCGCACTGCACGAATGCACATACCCATGACATCCACAACCAAAAACTTAAAAAATATGAACCCAACTAGAAAAAACCCCTAGGAAAGGATTTTATGTGTCTAATCTCATCTTATGGTTCCTTGGTAGGATTTCCTTGGTTAATATGATGGAGTGGCACGAACAAGATCACGAAGAAGAAGATTACTTCGTCAGGAATGACCCAAGAAAAATTATGGCTCTCAGGTAGTGTGGGTTGCTAAAATTCTTCAGGATTTAGGGCATGAGAGCCCAGTTGAGACTGTTGGAGAACTTGGTTCACATGTGGGATGTGAATGAGCAGGAATTTCATGTGGGGGTCCACACACTCACTATAGATATTGAGGATATATGTTTCCTGACAGGACTATCTCACCGTGGTTCACGGGTGACACTTACAGGCAGCAGGGGTGGAGGTGATCCCATGGACTACTACGTCCGCCATCATTGTGTGCCAAGTACTGAGAAACATAGCAGAAAAGTAGCTATCAGAGATGTCCAAGATTTGCCTTTGTGGACTATCCTTTATACTATTACTCATATGGCAGGGAGTGAACTCATATGGCTCGATAGATTCATTTTCAGTATTCCATAGAATGTATGGAGCCTAGGGTCTTCAACTGGTGTGAAGGGGTCCTAAAAATAATGAAGAAACAACTTACCAAGTGCAAAAATGGTGGGTTAAAACAATTTGGATATGGGTCTATTTTGGTATCCTTATTCTTGGAGAGGGTCCCTATCCTATGCATGTAGGTGGAGTGGGGTATACCTACTCCGCGGGATCCACGAATGAAGAGGTGGGTAGAACTCATGGCTTGAAATGGAGGTGTTCCCATTGCCAAGTACGAGGATTTCTTCTTCCAGTGGCTAAGGAATCAACTGCTCATGGTGGAATATTATGCATATGTCGAGGTAGATTTTCGTGGGGATCCATATTTGGATCTTCCTGATGGGTCCCAGTGGGGGGACATAAGTAAGAAGGAAATTTTGTTTTTATATAATGTTTTTGTTATTTTAATGATGTAACATTTTTTTTGTGCTATTTATCCGATGACTAATCGAGTGCTCTGATCAATGCAGATGTGTGGCCTTATCATCCGCTGGGAGAGAGACATGCTATAGCTGGAGTGACTGTCGCCAACCTCAAGGATATAGAATAAAACTTGGAGGGATTGACAATGCATGTCCCTGACACTACTGTGGATGAGCTCACTATGAATTACCAATGCCACATAGTGGATATATCCACATCCATCAGTTGACTGCTCCATAGAGTAGCACAGGAAATCGCTTGTTATAGCGAGCAACATCCTTGATGTTTTTTGTATATGAAGCCATGAGCTTCACATTTTTGATATTTTGTTCTTCGGACAAAAACACCTTTTCTAAACTTGTATCGTTATAAATATAAGGCTCCTACAGGCTTACTTGTTTTATGTACAAAGTGTGATTGGATTTTATAACTACCTCAAATGTCTGTCTAATACATAATTAGCCAATGCATCTGTCAATGTATGTAGACATCTAGGAATGTCTTGATATTCAATGTAATCAAAATGACATTCCAAGAGGTGAATTCCTAAATATACCCTTAACAAAGTAGGACTCTGGATGGAATAGACATTACTCAACTGTAGTGCTACTAACTGTGAATCGAGTCGTATAATAAGATGACGGATTCCAAGTGAAACAACATCAGTGAACAACTAGATAACTGCATTGTATTCCATGATATTGTTAGTTACACGACCAAGGAAAACACCATGTAGACTAATTAATTCATCCGTAGGTGCATAGATTTCCCAAGCAGCAGACACTAAGTTTTGAGTACTGCAACTAGCGCCATCAGTGAAGCCAATATAGGGTAGAAAAGACACCGACACATGGAAACCAATCACAATGTAAGGTAAGCAGCCGAAAGGTGGAACCAAAAATGAAAAAGCACACAAGAATATGATACACTAAAAATACACAACACTCATACAAAAATGATTTAAGCATAGTACTTCTTCAAGTAAAGACCATTTATGGGTTCAGTCAAAGGAATTCCATCATCATCTACTAGCTCATAATCCCCTTTCTCCAACACTCGTTTCACAATATAATGACCCCGCCACATGGGCTTGAATTTACCGACCCCTAGCAAATAACGATCTTGCTCGTAAAGAAGAAATAGATCACCTTCAGAAAAAAAATGTGGTTTGACATGCTTGTCATATTGAGCTTTGCCACGCTTTTTCTAAGTTTCAATGACTAAGGAAACATCACGACGGGTTTCATCGAATTGCATCAAATACAAAAGACATTCCTCTTTAGCTGAGGTGTTAGGGAGAAGTTCGACAACTAGTTTCAAATATGGGATTTCACATTCAATCGACAAAATTACTTCGATACCATATACTAAATAGAAAGGTGTGAATCTCGTGGCAGACTTAACAGATGTCCGATACACCCACAATGTTGAGAATAACATCGTGTGCCAATTTGACTTATGAATTCCAACCATCTGTTGAAGCATGGTAGTGAGAACTTTGTTAATTGCTTCAACCTGGCCATTGGATTGTGGATAATAGGGGGTTGATTTTTCATGTCGAAGGCCCAACTTCTCCATAAGTTCAGACATCATGAAATTACGAAAATGACTATCGTGATTAGTAACGATGGCTTGAGGAACACCAAATCTAGCAACGATATGATTGAATAGAATAACAATGCAATTTTTTCAGTATTATCAAATGTAGGTATCGCCTCGACCCATTTAGTGAAATAATATACAACTACAATAATGTATCCATGCCCCTCTATCGAGTGAGGGTTACATGTCATGAAATCAATACCCCATTTAGCAAATGGACCAACGAAAACTACATGGTGAAGAGGAGAAAGGTGAGATCAAATCTTATGATTTTAGGTTTGACAAGCGTGTCATTTCTAGACGACAATAATGCAATCCTTAAACAACGAAGTCCAGAAAGAACCATCCCGTAAGATCTTTTGGACAGTGGCATACCCAGACATATGACCGCCACATGCTCCAGAGTTGGAGTCATTCAAAGCTTTCTCAGCTTCATCCTAGGTTAGACATCGTCGAAATATAGAATCAAGACCACGACAATAAAGGGTATCACCAAGGATAATGTATTGACGGTCTTGATACTAGATACGATGACGATCTGTACTAGAAATATGAGGACAAAAAGTTTGGGTCTGGAGATAGATGATAATATCTCCGTACCATATGTTGTCAAAACTGATTAGAAAGAGGGATTCATCAGGTAAGGAATCCTCTGCCATAGTTTTTGTCTCAGTAGAGGGAAGGTCACATATCAATTTAGCAAAAAACAAAGACTTATTTGACTTGGCGCATTCAAACTCCAAATCAAACTCCTAAAGAATAACTATCCATCTAGAGTACTTTCCCCCCAACAATTGTCAAGTAAGGATATGTTGCATGGGGTTGCAATTGGAAATGACCGTGGTTCTACGTAATAAAAAGTAGTGACGAAAATGTTGAATAACTTGAACATATTCCAAGGCCAGTTTCTCCACATGTAAATATTTGATTTTGGTAGTCATGAGACTCTGATTCAAATAATATATAACATGTTCATCGTGTGAACCATCCTCTTAGACTAAAACCATAGTAATGGTAGAGTCTGAAGTTGCTAAGTATAGGAAATAATCTCGGCTATAATCAGGTGGAAATAACAGTGGTGTATGGTTTAAGGTGAGTTTCAAAGATTCAAAGGTTTTGTTTGTAATGTCATCCCATACAAAATTGTAACCTTTCTTGAGAAACCTAGTAAATCCTTTCGTTAATTCAGCGTAGTTGGGAATGAATCAACGTAAAAAGTTTGCCTTCCCTTGCAAAATTTGGAGCTGGCGTAGTGTGGAAGGAGGAGGTAGATTAAGAATAGCCTCAACCTTCAAGGGGTCTACTTGAATCCCATGTATAAACACAATCAAACCAAGAAGTTGTTCATATTCAACACAAAAAACACATTTGTGTGAATCCAAACGTATGCGATAATAACGACAGCGTAGGAAAATGGGACGTATGCGATGATGCATGGAATGCACCAGTAGATTATCTAGATAGGGTTGTACAATGTGCTTAATGTCATGAAAAGGGTAAGAAATAGCGTGATGAAAGATCACTCCACCATTTTTGAGACCAAAAGGTAGTTTCTGGTATGTGAAGTTTCCCCAAGGGAAAATAAAAGTAGTCTTATGTTGATCTGCAAGTAAAATATTGATTTGATTATAGTTGGAGAAACCATCCATCAAGGATAAGATTTCACTCTCGGCACAGTCGTCAACAATATCGTCAACCAAAGGGGTTGGATAATTGTCTTTGAGACAAGATTTATTTATATCCCTATAATCTACACAAATGCAGATCGCACCTTGTTTCTTGTTAACCGAAACAATATTGGACACCCAATCAATCAAAGCCATGGGATAGACAAAGCCATCTTTAAGAAGTTTTTCAACTTCAATCATAATAAAAGTGACCTTATGTGGATGTACTGGGCAAAGTCTCTGTAGAACAGGTTTAGCATTTGGGTAAGTCTTAATCTCATGCACAACAATATCAGGATCAATAACAGGCATTTCCTCATAACTCCAGGAAAAAACGTCACAAAATTCTTGGAAAAGGGATTTATAAGTGAAAACCTCATCAATAGAACATGAGGCACCGATATGAACATTTTCCATGACTCTAGGTTTAATAGATATGTCAAGAGGAACGATAGGTGAAATATTACTCAAGTTACCTTCATACAAAACATCATGTATTGACCTAGGAACAAAAGAAATAACAACAATGGTAGACGAAGTCAAAATCCATTGGTAAATCTCTATGATGATAGAGATTTAGAGAATAGAATGATGATGCCCATCATCCCATGGAGTATCTTCCATAGACATGATCGACATGATCATCTCATCAATAGGAAATATCATGTGGAACAGATCAAGAGAGGCATCATTGAGAGAAGGAGGAGAAGGAGTTTCTGATTGAATAGCCTGATAAGTTGATTCCACCAGACTTAAAGGCATTTGGTCCCCGTAACGAAGATAATCCCAAGAGCTAGGTACTATCCATGGGTCATAAGACTCAGGGGTTTCACGAACAAAGGTTGAGATCATGTTAATCGAGGTGACAAAAGGAGGAAGAATATCAAGTGGTAGGATAGGAATTGTACCCATCAAGGTTGAATCTTTTAAGAGACCCACACTAACATTCTCATAACCAGAAGATGTTTTTGAGATAAAAGGTATGTTGCTAGTACGTGAATCAGAATTAAAGAAGGCCATTTGATCAACAGTAATCACTTTTTCTTGGTGTGGGAAACGTGAAACATGGAAAAGAGTAGAAACAACTGAGTGCATGGAGTCAATCTAGCTATGACTAAGTAGAAGGTTGTAATCAAGAGGCACGTTAAAGACCTCAACCTCAACATTAACCTCCTTGCCTTCTAAAATAATAGACAACGAAGGAAGAATGCCATAAGGTTTAAACCATGTACCATTGAATCCCTTAAGAGTATTGTGTGACTCGATAAGGGCAAGAGAGCCAATAAATTTCCAACAAGTAACAGACATAACGCAAGTCAAGACTCCTTCATCAATAATGGTTCGACAAATATTCTTATTTTCCACAACAACTTGGATCTGAAATGCTAATATAGGAGGAATCCTTGGAATATGATATTCCAAGTCAAAGATTATTAAATTAGTATCAGTGGGGTCAATTCCACCAATAGCCTTTAATAACGCGTTCTGTTGAGTAGGACAACTTTGAAGGACTTCGAGAGCTGACATCACAAAGGGTGCTTGTGCAAGGTCTTCTACAATACTGTAGTTTTGGGCAGCATGTGCATGAGGATTAAATGAATACTTTTGAACAACGCCCTTGGGAAGAGGACAGAGAACTGTATCTAGGCCTGATCATTCGAGATGAAGAGAAACTTTTGGAGGTGAAGTTGGTGGAGGAGGTTGAACCAACGAAGGTCGTAAATCATAAACTTTCTCTTTTGAAGGAGAATAATTGTTGGCTCGAGTTGCGACTGCAACTTCATTCTTCTTGGAGTCACCAATACACATAAGTACACAATATGTGGTAGAGGGAGAGGGTTGGTCATGAATGACCAATTAGGCTTGCTGCTAAGAAAGAAACAGTTGTGACAAGACGACAGGTGTAGAAGGCTTCCCGGTCTCTTGGAGGAACTTAGTAACCTCAGCGCATCATGGACAATATTTCGTATAATTATCCTCACCATAGATAAGGCAAGGATAATGAGGTTTACACTTATATTTATCATCAACAGGTTGTGTTTTGGGTTTCTTTGATTGTTGATTATTATTTTTGTCTTCCTTATTCTTACCTTTCCCTTTCTTTTTATTTTGATTTTTACCAGTAGGCATATATTGAACTGAATTAACTTCAGAGGTTTTACTGGGAGAAGGAGTAGGAGTAGGAGTATTTTGTACATTAGCAATGGTAGACTTGGGATTGGTATGAATGGCTTGTGTAGATTGAGTCTTAGCATGAAAAGTGCCAATGAGGTGTTGGGGTAGGATTTGTAGATGGATGAGGAGCATCAAGAATCAAGTCGTATAGTGTGTCTGCTTGCGAATAAATGAGATCTAGATATTGAGAACGATTAATCACCTTCTCTTCAGTGATGAAAACACCCATGGAGACATCATGGGCAATAGTCCCAATGAGTGATTTGGTAAACCACTCATCCAACAGTTGATCAAGAAGGGGAACTTTGATTAAGCGTCTTCTTCTCTTCCACTCATGGATATGATCAGAAATATGAGTGGAAGAGGATTGTTTAAATGAACTCAAAATTCCAGTTCCTGACTCATATCGAATTGGAAATTGGTAATGTGTTAAGAAAGACATGGCTAGGGTATTGAATTCATTAAAGAACCCTAGTGGTAACTCAATTTATCATTTGGCTGCTGAACCCATGAGAGTTTGTTGGAAAATTCATAATCTTATAGAGTCGTCCATTAATGAGTTGGACGAACACCAAAGATGGAAAGTCATGACGTGATTATTTGGGTCTTCTCTTGATAGACTGTCAAACTTAGGAATGTCAGATGGTAATTTGTCCACTATGATGGGCTAATAAGGAGAATGCAAAATAGGATCATTCAAAATCCTAGATAAATCTGGTAAATCCAAAGTAGCAAGAAATGGACGTTGTATGTTCACTTGAGGAAAATAGTATTTTTGAGGAGGTAGTCCCGCAGATATACCAGTAGGACCATAAGCAGTCTGTAGATAGCTATATAGTCCTGATAGATTCGGTTGTGGAGGGTTTTAATTAGGTAAGCTCCCTTGAAAAGGAGCATTATACTGAAAATTTTGACCCCAAGTAGGATTCATAGAACCTGGATATAGTTTCCCGAAGTTAGGGGGTACAAACGAATTAATTTGAGGATGCTTCCCCCCAAAAATTGTTGATTCCCTTGGAAAGGAAGATTCCAAGGTTAATATTGTAATTTGGGTGTACTTTTCCCATAAACTAGGTTATGGCCTCCAACTTGAGGTTGTCCTCCAATTCGAGGTTTCCCCCCAATGCAGGGTTGGCCTCCAACAGGAATTTGAAAATCAGAAGCGACAAAATGATCGGTGCCTCCAACTGGATTGGAGCTACTAGGGCCAAGATGATTAGATTTTCTAGACAAAGGTGGAGGAGGAACGTAAGTCCCCCCAGAGAGAACCTAGATAGGTGTAGGAACAAAATGACTAGAAACATTATACCAAGGAGGAATAAAAATATTAGACCCTCTGGATGGATTCTGGGAAGGAATAGAAATGAAAGTATTCAAAGGGTTATACCTAGGGGGAAGTGATGGATTTGATCTAAGAAGAAGTGGTGTTCCAATAGGAGCTTGAGTGATGAACACATTTTTAGTAGAAAGATTTGTAGCTTGTGGGACCATGGTAGAGCTAGCGAGCTGGAGAGGAAGAATCGAGTGAGAACCAACCAAAAATTGGTCTGAAACCGTGACGACATTACTGGTTGTGCCAGTAAAATGATCTAAAGGTACTGTATAAGTAGTAGACACCATAGAATTTTACGATGCCATATGTTGATTAGGACTCATTCCTAGTTTATCAAAAATATCATGTCCCGAAGAAGTTCTCCAAAAAGAACGGATGGGGACAGATATAGGATTAAACATTCTAGTAGTGTGCACCGAGGTTCTAAACGAATCACTTTGAAAAAGTGGATTGTCTACACCAGACTCTGCATTAGGTCCAGTAGGTACTTCAATATACTCATCAGCAACAAGGTCTCCCGATGAATTTATCTGGAGAAATGTGGATCTTGTGCAACACTCAATAACGGATTTACGGGAAGTATTGATTCCTCTAAAGGACTTGAACTTCCAATCTTAGAGGCTACTTCGTTATTGAATTCCCCTACAGGAGATTCCTCTGGTGAGATAGGAATCAAAGGGACGTAATCTTTCATATCTTTCGGAGGTATCCCTTTCATCCTACGTGAATGGCGAGGGCCGATGTTGGCCGCACCAAACAAAGAACGAAACAAATCTATGGCCAACTAGAGAAAAAAACAACACTCACTAATAAAATCTATAAATCAAACCAAGCAAACAAACCTTCTTATTTATAAGTCACTAGTTGGTGATGAAATCCAACATCGCGAAATCAAGACAAGAAGGGGCTGGGATAAAGTGAGTGGAAAGGTTATGTTGATGACCTTCTTAACGGACTTACACCCTAGTGCAAGCTCCCACACATAATCGTGGGTATACCCTCCAAGGAGCCCGAGTGAGTTTGGACAATGTTGATTCCAGGTACCGTGAGGACTTGCCCCTCCATAGTCATCTTGTGTAAAGACCCTAAAGAGATAGGCTGCTAAGGTTACCAATTACGACAATGATGTCTGGGGAAAAAAGTGGCAGTCTGATCCATGCACAAAGGAAGGGTATCTAGCCTGAAATCAACTCGAGAAGGCCCCCACATGATTTTCTTCTCAAGTGACCCCCAATAATACACACAATCTCTACACTAATATCGACAAAGCAGGGTGAGTAACTCTGCCAGTATTAAAGCGACCTCATGATTGACCCTTGTGTTAGAAGGGCTTCCCAGGACAAAATGTAGCAAGTGGATTTGAACTCTCCCTATCACAAGATACTATTGTGTGTTTTGATGCTTTGGAGAGTGTACCTTACAACCTATTCCAAAGATCTATCCTAGCTAATGTTGGTGAAGATACTTTCTAGAAAATAAAAGTTACTAATAAATTTTAAAATTACATTGTGTTTTAAAGGTCGTTGTTTACTCAAAAGGGAAACATAAATGAAACTGATGATGTATGTGACCTTGACCCAATAAAATGCAAGAGAACATGATTATGCAATCTTTCAATTTGATGAACTCTAATTACAGTAGGGAGAAGGTATCTCTTTCTGAAATATAAAATCTATGAAACAAAATTTCTCAATTTTTGAATGCACAAAATCCCAAATAACCAAAAGTTACAAAATTTTCCAATTTTCTCCTTTAACAAATATTTTGAATGCAACAATTTTCTTGTGAAGGATCACTAAAAAGAAAAATGACTTCAACTCTTTCTTTCTCAAATCAGATCAGAGACATAATGAATAAAATAAAGCGTGATCCAAGAAAATTAACACATTCTTAACACGATTCCAAAATCAAACCCATAATGTAGACACAAATGAAATGATAGGAAAGCCTTTTGTCAAATGCAAACAAAAATGTCTTTCAATCAATGAAAAATACAAAAATTAAAAACAATCCAAAACTCAAAATAAATCAAAGAATCTTTGTCAAACAAGCACTCAAGACTAAGATCTAGAAATTATATCCTTGTGAAAAAAAATCAAAAGCAAAACTCACAAAATTTACAAAGAAAAACTTTCAATTTCTGAAAATTAATCAAATGCAAGATTCAAACTTGTAAATCAATCAATTACTGGTATCAGAAGTTCATCTTAGGAAATTAGGGAAAAACTGGGTGGAAAAATAAAAATTGGCTACCTCCAACAACTCCTACAGGAATCGTCGTGGGTTGTAGTGGAGCACAGTGCGACGATCTAGGATCATCACTTGCTACCAATAGGGTACAGTGTGATGTCGTCACACTGGTCTACACCAGCAGAGTGTGACGTTAGAGGATTGTCGCGTCCTGTCTATATAGTACAGTCCGACGATCTCTGAAACTAAAGGAAAATGGAAGGAAAAACAAAAATTCTCACTGAACTTTCAGACCTAGGGAGTCTATATGGATAACCCACAGACTCAGAGAATGAATTTAACCAAAAGAAGGTAGGCTAAAATCAAATAAGAGGAAAAAACCAAAAATAAAGTCAAGTCCCCAGTATGGTCTCCAATTTTGTTATCGGATTAATCGGTAAGTGTGGACACAAACAGATCTCCTTAACTTCCACAGGAAACTAGAACAAAACATAATAGAATACACACTTCACCTTAAACTTCATCATCATCTAAACTAGTTTAATGAGGTGCAAGTGACATACCTTTTAAATGATGCTTGATCCTCTCTAGTGTCGTCCTTGTAGCTCATTCCTTGAGTTGGCAGAATAGTAAGCATGTCTAAGAATCAAAAACCAACAAAA
>JASDQU010960017.1:15304-26579 GCA_032191745.1 Picea mariana | reverse complement strand
AAGTATCCTATTGGATATTTGGGGTATGGAACATTCTAGATCCATTTGAGTAATCAAATAGAATTTTTGGGCTCAAAATTTTGTGAGAATAGATATATCCCCTTAAAACTATTTTACACACCAAGACCTTTCGAATGGTGAAAAAATCACCGCAATTCAAGCTCGTATGTGGAGGTTATGCCTCCCGCAAATTGACCTACCTTGCTAACCACCATGGTATGAGTGGATGCCACACTAGTCCCCATTACTCACACATGTGTGGCTAGCCACATGTGGACTTTCAATAAGATTGTATAAGTTCCAAAACCTTATCACTAATTAAGGGTTGAGGATGAAAAAATGCTAAACCTAGATGGCTATTGGGCTATGTTAAATATTGAGTCGCTAGGAGGAGAAAGGGTTCCATTATTTAACATTGTACTTGTTCCATAGTTGAGTAGAGCATCTAGGAGTGGTATTTTGAGAGCATAAAGAATGGGGTAGGATATTCTATAGTAGCAATTTAGGTCATGGTTTCATAGGGAAATCCATAGTGAGTGCCCCTTTCTTTGTATTTACATTTTCAAAATTGAAGAAAAGAGAGCAGATCATATGCCTCACCTGCTACCTAGATTTTATCTTGTATATTATGTTACCCATGATACATATTATGTTCAATGGTGTGGATGGTGTGTTTATTTTCTTTTTCTTTCATTTTTATTTTAGTTATTTCATAAATTCAAGCACTAAGCTAGTAATAATTAAATCTGATATCTAAGGAAATAACCCTACATAATAGAAGATTTCAGTATAATAAAAGATTTTTTTTGACAAAATATTCCATTGGAATATCCACAAAAGTTTATAGATTATATGGAAGCACTATTGAAGGGAAAATTGTTTTCATTATCTGCATGCCTATCCATTGAGGTGAAATCAATTTTGTTTGAGTGTCATTTGGAAAAATGTTGTCGATCTTGTTACCATCACATTTTAATTTGTTGAAAGAAAAAAAATTGTTAAGAATTATTGATGTGTGGATTTTAACCTTGTAAAATATTTACTGCAAATATATTTTTAGTAAAAGAATAGAAAAGATACAATGGAAAATACAAACATTACACAGATATTTCCCCCCTAGAAACCCAAACTGGGAAAACCAACATATTCTATATTCATTCATAGTGATACATTGATTACAATACAATATACATATAGGAGCCAGCGGCATCCAAAACCCTAACCCAATGACCTGGATTAGTCAACAACCCTAATTCCTTAACCAGAAATAGAAAACCATAAGAAAAAAGCCGTGTGTTGAAAAACTTCCCAAAAATGGACATGAAAATCGAGGCAACACGAAAAACGAGGCAAAAATGAGATACATTTCATACTCATGCAAAGAATATAACACATACCCAACATTCTCCCATTGGTTGTTTTCTTTGCATACAAGGGGTTACCGGGTTACATGGTCAACAATCCAAGGAATCAATGCCCATGGATCCTCTGCACCAAGAGAACTTCTCAGTGCTCACATATTTTGTTAATGAATCTGCAACATTCTTCAAAGTGTCCACCTTCATCAACAACACTTTCTTTTCTTCAACCGTTTCTCTCACAAAGTGATATTGAATATCAATATTCTTTGTCTTTGAATGATAATTCAAGTTCTTCACCAAAAAAATTGCACTCTGACTGTCACAATCTATCCTTACGCTTGTTGTACCAACCCAATACCTAAACACAATCTTTGTAACCATGTTGCTTCCTTACTTGCATGAGTGGCTACCATATATTTAGCTTATGTAGTTGAAAGTGCCACTACATCCTGTCTTTTGCTCATCCAACTTATTGCTCCTCCAAACAGTTTAAACACATACCCACTTGTAGATCTCCTATGATCCAAATCTCCAGCCCAATATGCATCCACAAAGCCATGTATATCCACCACTCTGTCCAATCTTGATCTTCCTTGGTAGCACAATCCATAGCTAGCAGTGCCACACAAATACTTGAAAACCATTTTTACTATTTTCCAATCCTCCTTCTCTGGTTTTGACATATACTTAAAACTCCCACTGCATGTGCAATGTCTAGTCTAGTACAGACCATTGCATTCATCAAACTGCCAACTGCACTTGCATATAGAACATGAGACATGTCCTCCTCCTTTTCTTGTGTATTGGGACATTGATCCACATATAACTTTACACCAACAGGAATAGGAACCTTGACCGGTTTAAATTATTGCATATTAAACCTCTAGAATATTGTCTCGACATATTTTCTTTGATTTAACCAGACTTTCCTATTTTTCCGATCTCTTTTAATTTCCATTCCCAAAATGAAATTTGAAGCACCGAGATACTTCATGTAAAATTTAGAGGACAACTGAGTTTTCACATCCTGGATAATCTCCTTATTGTTTCCTATCAACAACATGCCATCCATATACAAGACCAAATAAATCAAATGATCACCCACTAATTCAAAATACACACAATGAACCTCTTTGCTTCTTGTGAAACCAAGTCTCAACATATAAGTATTAATTTTTTGATACCACATCCTTGGTGATTGTTTTAAACCATATAGGGACTTTTTCAGCTTGCATACCAGCTCATTCTTTCCCTTCACAACAAATCCTTATGGCTGCTTCATATAGATTTCTTCTTCCAGATCCCCATGTAGGAATGTTGTCTTCACATCCATCTTCTCTACTTCGAAATCAAATGCAACAACAATAGATAAAAAAATGTTATAGAGGTTAACTTGGGAATAGGAGAAAAAATCTCACCAAAATCAATGCCCTCAACCTGGGAATAACCCTTTGCTACTAACCAAACATTGTATTTCTCCACTTTTCCTTCTGCATTCAAATTCTTTTTAAATACCCATTTGTTTCCAATGGTCTTTATTCTAGTTAGAAAATCCACTATATCCCAAGCCTCATTCTTATCCAAGGCTGCCATTTCTTCGTCCATGGCCCTTTTCCATAGGTTTCCATCCTCTAAATCCACTACCTCCCGGATAGTTCTAGGATCATCATCAGTAATAGACAAAACAAAATTTGAACAAAAATCAGATGGAGTATACCTTTCCGGTATCCTTCTTTCTTGAACCGGTCTCCTCAATATTGGAGTACGAAGATCTTCTTCTTCTGATTCTTATTCTTATGTAGAGTCAGATTCATCATCCTTTAAATCAAACTCTATTTTCTCTGGTTCTTCCTTACTTGGTAGGACTTCCTATTTAAAAACATACTTCATTTCTCTAAATACCACATCTCAGCTATACACTACCTTCTCACTTTCTGGGTACCAAAGCTTATAACCTTTGAGACCATCTTTATATCCAATAAATATACACTTTCATCCTTTTTATCTAGCTTACTCCTGTTTTTCTTTTGAACATGAACATATGCATCACAACCAAATACCTTGAGATGTGTGAGAGAAGGTTTCTTACCAATCCATACCTCTTGTGGAGTCTTGTCATCCAAAGTTGATGAGGGTGATCTGTTGACCAGGTAACATGCAGTACCCACTACCTCTTCCCAAAATTCTTGCCCTAACCTGACACCACTAAGCATGCACCTTTATTTTTCCATCTTCTTATTCATCCTTTCTGCAAATCCATTATGTTGAGGTGTATATGGAGTAGTCTTCTTCCTTTCTATACCACACTTCTTACAGAATTATTCAAATTCATTCCCGCAAAACTCTCCTCCATTATCTGTCCTCAACACCTTAATTATTTTCTCTGTTCGATTCTCAAAAAGAGCCTTAAACTCTTTAAACCTGTCAAAGACTTCATATTTCTTCCTAAGGAAATATATCCAAGTATTTTTCGAGAAGTCATCTATAAATGAGACATAGTACACAGATTTCCCAATGATGGGATCGACACAGGTCCAAAAACATCACTGTGAACTAGCTATAAAATTCCTTCTACCCTCATTGCACCAAAGGGGAATCTTACCTGATTCTGCTTCCCATATATACAATGTTCACATAAATCAAAATACATAGAGCATTTAGACATACCTTCAACCATACATTTACCGTGTAGTAGTCAAATACCCTTCTCTCTGATATGCCCCAATCTTTGATGCCACAACATAACCTTTTCTCCAGAGACTGTAGGAGTTCTTTCTTCTTCAACTCTAATATCATGAACAATGGAACTATTACACCCATCACTAATAGTGCTTCCTTTTAGCTTATACAGAGTTTCAAACCGAACTCCCTTCAGCAACACCATTTCTCCTCGAACCATCCTGCAGGTTTCCTTTTCAAATATTTTTCTTACCCTTGCATCATCCATTTTTCTTACATAAATCAAATTTTTGGCCAATACTGGGATGTGAAGAACACCAGGTAGTGTTATAATCCTTCCATATATGAGCCTCAACTTGAATTTTCCTTGACCTATGGTTCTGGTTGTTGAGTCATCACTTAGGAAAACATTACCTTCATCATACCTTTAATATTCAAAGAACCACTCCTTGTGGGGAGTCATATGACAAGATGCACCTAAGTCAAGCAACCATGCCTCATGATATGCATGTGTGATTGAAGAAGCCAAGTACACATCCCCACCTTATTCCTTGGATGTCTTTTCTTCTGTAGAAGGAGATTCTTCATAGCCCTTCTTTTTCTCAACTTTGGATATACACTGCTTCTTGTGGTGCCCTTCTTTTCCACATCTCCAACATACCTTTACAAACTTTCCGAGAGATTTAGATCTACCCTTAGAATTAGATCTCTCACTTGAAAACTTAGATCTATTTCTTTCATGGGAGCGTCCTCTTGCAAATAATGCACCTGTGCTATGTCCTTCCATATTCTTCCATCTCATCTCCTTCGAAAACAAGGATGAGACCACTTCATCAAACTTCAAGGAAGTTTTATTACTACCTATGGCCACAACCAGACTATCCCACGAGTATGGTAAAGAACATAGTAAATTGATAACTTATCTTCATCTGAAATTTAATCTCAACAGATACTAATTGACTTACCACAGTATTGAAGGCGTTCAAATTATCTTCCATTGAGTTTCCATCTCTCATCCTTAGGCTATGCAACTTCTTTCTCAGGAACAGTTTATTTACTAGGGACTTAGACTGATACAACTTCCTCAACTTATCCCATAAATCCTTGGTTGTAGCTTCCTCTGACACATCCAGTAATAATGAATCTGAGAGACATAGTCAGATTGTGCTCTTCGCCTTTCGATCCAACTTTTTCTAGTCATCTGTTGAAGTTCCTATAGGTGCAATACCTAGATCTACCGTGATCCAATGATATTTGTCCACCAACAGATCTTCCAAAACTCAAAACTTTGTCCATTAAACTTCTTGATCTCCATTTTTGAATTGCTCGCCATTTCTTTTCACCTGAAAAATCAATACCACAAATATCCCACTATAACAAGGCTTATCATAGTCCTGAGCCAAACCCTTGACCACAAAGGCATTCCCCTGAAGCCAACAAAGCTCTGATACCAAATGTAGATTTCAACCTTGTACAATATTTACTGCAAACATATTTTCAGTAAAAGAATCTAAAATATACAATGGCAAATACAAACATTATATAGAGATTTTTCCCCTGGAAACCCAAACTGAGAAAACCAACATATTCTATATTCATTCATATTGATACATTGTTTACAATACAATATACATATAGGAGCCAACGGCATCCAAAACCCTAACCCAATGACATGGATTAGTAAACAACCCTAATTACTTAACCGGAAATAGAAAACCATCAACAAAAAAACCATGTGCCAAAAAACCTCCCAACAATGGACACGAAAATCGAGGCAACACAAAAAACAAGGAAAAAATGAAACATGTTTCCCGAGGAAAAAAAAAATCTTAGGGGCACTGCCCTCGAACCCCCAAGAGGGGGCGTAGCGCCCCCGCCCCCCCCGGCCCCCTCAAACCCCTTTGCACGCCCAACAAACACATACCCAACATGATGAAAAAAAAAATTAGGTTTAGATTTGTTTCCCATAACTAAAATCATTACATTTGTGTATGGTTTTCAAAATATTTTGGTCTGAATAGAGTATCTCATGTTTCCCTAAAATCTATGATACATTTGTGGAATTGTGGCTAAGAAAACACTCGTCATTTGATTTTGGAACTGATTATTGTATTTTATCCTCGTAAAAATCTTGGTTGTTGATATTGTTTAATATCTCATGAAAGAACCAATTTTAAGATTATTTTTATGCAATGTCATCGTTGGTTAAGATTTCTATTGGCTTGGTTGCCAAAAGAGTAGTTGCAATAAGGTTATTCTTTCCCATTCAACAAGGGACAATGTTTTCGCCTCATTTTTTGGTAGTTTGATTTGGATTATGATATGGGTTGCAACATTGAATCATTGAACTACTAATGTGTGGAAGTAAACACTATTTGTATAAATTAATATAACATTATCACATTGTTACATGTATCATTGTCTTGTTATGGAGACAATATATTGTCTTCGTGAATATTTGGAAATTGAGAGTATGTTGAAAAACGTATTTTATTTTTTAGTGATTGAAACTCATTTAATTCTTCATTTAAATGAAGAAATATTGTTGATACTAGTATTACTTATTGCAAGGTAAAAAAATACACAAGAAACAAAAAGTCACTTTAGAGTTTATAACAATTATCCTTGTTGAAAAAACAACAATGAATCGGTGAGTAGAAGCGAGTTGCAGGTGTTTGGAAAACCCTAATCTTGAGTGATTGGGAATGGATTCTAAAGCTAGGAGGAGGCAACCCCCCCCGAATGATGATGCCCTATATTTCCAAACAATACTTTCAAATTTTAATAGTAATTCTAAGGCACAACTGACTAGATTTGTCAAGAGAATTGAGAAAATTTCGAGGGACAAGCTCCCTTTGTCTTCATCTAGGCAGAAGAATCTTTCTCTGGAAGATAGGGGATTAATTGAACAATTTATAGGATCTGGCCTTCCCCTCAAACTGTAGTCGCTCAGGTTAAAAAATCTTGGAAGTCGTTGATCAAAGGGCAAGTTCTTCAATTTTTTTGTGGCTGAGGGTTTTTTTCCTTCTTATTTGAGTTGAAAGAGGATAGGGACTTGATATTCAAAAGTGGCCCATATTTTATAGGTGCAATAGGATTGTGTTTGAACAAATGATCCCCATATTTCATCCCTGAGAATGATATACCTTTTGTGGTTCCAATGTGGGTAAGGCTTCCCCACTTGCCACTTCACTGTTGGAATGATGATGCCCTTCAGTGTATTGGTAACACCCTTGGAAAATATATTGACAAAGCTGAGCCGAGAGAAAATGTGTTCTCATGTGAGAGAATTTGTGTGGTGTTTGAATTAGAAAAGGACCTTCTAGAGGCCATGGTGATCTCTCTAGATAACCGGAAGCATCTGCAATAGATTGACTATGAGAAACTTCCTTTCAAATGAATACAAACACTTTGCTAAAGACTATAAGAAATCCACTATCCCAACTAATACGAGCTCAATAGGAGAAGAGCAACGGAAAAAAGTGCTAAAAAATGAGGAAGCAACCCTCCTTAAAGAGAGAAAATCCCTACTTCATCAAGGCTATCTTCCTCTATAGAGCATTCATATGTTCTCTCCAAGGGTGACAAAGGGTCCTCTTATCTTCCATAGGACCTTTGGGTGTTCCATCCTCTATGCTGGGAAACTATAAATTCGATGCAGTTGCAGAACGAGTTACAGAACATATCGAATCGATTCATCTACTATGGAGAATGACTCCCAAAAGGATCCCCTTTAGTTCAAACCCCCTATGTGGAAGAGACCATGGTTGAACCAGAGAAGGAAGAGGTCTATAAAGTTGAGAAAGAGGGCATGGAAGAACAAGAGAACAACATGAATGAGGGGATCCAAATCATAATTGGAATCAAAGAGATAAAAAACTTCAAAGATGTTGAAGTTACCTACCGAGGAGATTAGGGAGAAAGGATGCAATAATAATAAGGGAGGAATAGTCTAACAAAGAAATAGTGTTGGGATCTCAAAAAACCCTCCCAAAAATGATAAGAAATCCTCAAAGACTGCCTAGCTCATGGAGTTAGTGTTCCCACTAAAGGGGGGTCCTCTAAGCCTCTCAAATAATGTCAATTGTCTCTAGAAATTGCATAGGGTTGGGAAGTGACGCCAAAGTAACTGCCCTCAAATATTTAATTCAATATGAAAAACCAATTATAGTTCTACTCTAGGAGACTAAAATGACAGCATCGAAAGTGCTAAATATCAGGAAGTGAATATGGAAAAATAGTAGTGGGATAATAGAAGACTCAATAGGAGCATCATGAGGTATATGTACTATATGGAATGGACAAGAGGTAAGTATGATTTTTTATTGTAAAACCCCCAGCTGGATTCTTTCCTAGTTTAAAATTTTAAAAAGTGGGCCTGTTTTCTCTCTGTTAAGTGTTTATATGTTAGTAACCAATATGGAAAAAGAGGCATGTTGGAAGTCCATTTTGAACTTAGAAGAGATAGAAGTAATCCAAAGTTGTATCATTACTATTGATTTCAATGTTACCATTTGAAGTCAAAAAAAAAGGAGAGGAAGTGTGGTCAAAGACCCCTTCAGAGAGAAAATGGAGGATTTAATAACGATCTGGGACCTCATAGATATCAAACCAATAAGAGGCATTTTCACTTGGTCCGATAAAATAAATGGAAAGGGGCATATAGTAGCAAGGTTAGACTGGTTCTTAGTTCACAATAACCTTTTGCTCATAAATCAAATAATGAAGTCTAAAATTATACCTGCTAGCATTTTGATCCAGCCCATTTTTTTTTATCTCTATACGATGCTCCATATATCGGGCTCCTCCATTTTAGGGACAATCATTTTTAGTCCCAAAATGAAACAACGATATAAATAGTAAAGCAAGTGTGGAAAAAGGTTGGATTACTTGTTCACCAAATTTTATTTGGGAAAAAAAACTAAAATTGGTCAATCTGCATTAAAAGATTATGCTAAGAATAAAAGAAAAAGAGAAGATCCAAGAAAAAAATGGATATCCTTCAAAAAGAAATGGATAGAGTGGAGATCACAACACAAATCGTGGATGAAGAACTCAAGTGTGTACTCAACAAGGAAATCAAATCGAAGGAGGAATTTTGGAGGATAAAGACTAGAAGTTTATGGCTAAAGACAGGAGATCAGAACATCAGTTTTTTCTACAAGATGGAAGAGAAATACAATTGGAAGATAGTACCAATATTATATAATATGAAGAAATAAAAGAGACAACATGAAGTCACTTTCAAAATATCGTTCTTTGATACTGTCACCCTTCCATGGATAGCAAACATTAATTTTAAGCTTGTCACACTTTCAATATTTATAATCTATTTTATATTGTTCACAAAGTAACTTTTTTGGATTTAAGCTTGCCTTCCTAAAATGTATTTTTTTTTGGATTTAAGCTTGCTTTCTAATCATGCCTTCCTGGAATGTTCATACATTTCAATATTGAGTGATTCAATTGATGATTCAATATTTCTATTTTATTATTTATAATTTATTTTATATGGTTTTAAGGGATCAAATTTTATTTGTCAAATGTTTTTATTAATCATTTGTTAAATGTTTTTATTAATCATTAATTTATTTTTTTAATAATATTTTTATTAATCATTAATATATTTTCTTAAATATAAGAAAGATAACTCTTAACCAAAGAATCATTTATTAAATGTTTTTATTAATCATTAATTTATTTTTTTAATAATTATTTAATAATATTTTTATTAATTATTAATATATTTTCTTAAGTATAAGAAAGATAATTCTTAACCAAAAAAAATAAGGAAAACAATATTAAGTTATATTCCAATGTTTATTATTGATTTCATATCTAAAAAATTATATTTCAATACAATTTCCAAATGCTTTTATTAATCATTTGGCAAGTGATTTTATTGACCATAATTTATTTTCTTAAGTACAAGAAAAACAACTTTTAACCAAATAAAAACTATGTTAGGTTATTAGGTTCATTATTGATTTCATATCTATAATTAATAAAAAAAAAATATTTTAATACAATTTCAAGATTTTCTCTTTCAAATGCTTTTATTAACCATTTTCCAAGTGTTTTTATTAATCATTAATCTATTTTCTTAAGTATAAGAAAGACTAACTCTTAATAAAAAAAAACAGTATTAAGTTATTGATTTCATTATTATTATTAATAATGATTTCATTAACAGTCTAATCTGGGCTAAATGTGTAGGTAGGTAGGATAAGACATAGGCTAGCCAACGTTTCCTTTAATAAAACAGGTATGATGATCGATGGAAATTCATGATTTTAATGTTTGAAGTGTGTTTCCTAACCCCGTGAACGTTACTGACCCGATCTCATGCCCAACTAGCCCGATAAACGTTACTGGCCTGACCCTCTTCCACGCAATAAGAATCTCCTCCCCACTGGCATCCCAACGAACGAGAATGCCCGAGTTCATCTAGGTGTTTACTAGCCCGACGCTCTTGCACCCTTTCCTCCCCATCCAGAATACCCCTCCTGGGCATACCTTTCCTGGGCAGATCCTTTCCTTATTTATAGTCCCGAGCCCCAAGAATGTAAAGAATGTAGGTGTCATCCCTAGAATGGCTTTTGGACTACCTGGTTCATTCCTTCATTCTTTATTGGGTTTGCTCTATGCTTTATTTTCTCTGTTCTACCTTAGCCTGGTAACTGTGATTTTGACCGGTAAGGCACTGGCTTAACCGGTAAGGCACTGGCTTAACCGGTAAGGCACTGGCTTAACTGGTAAGGCACTAGCTTAACCAGTGACGCTAATAAGGTAAATCTTTGATCGACAAGGGTAGGAGATTTACCTTCTGAATCTCTTTTACAGGAATAAATATGGGGGCTGGTCTTATTTCGGATCTCTGCTCAGGATTTGGGGGGAATAAATATAGGTTGGTCCTGTCCATTGTCTTACAAGGTTATGAGGAAGAAAGTAAAGTGCAGGTAAGGTCCCGCCCTCTTGTGTATGAATAGGTAGGGCCCTCCATCTCTCCAAATTCACGAAAGAAATAAGGAGAACTCCTTCAAAGAATGAACAAGGCAATTCTTCATTCGGCAGAGATTGAAATGAAGGCAAAGAATTCACCTTTAAAGATCCTCTTCATGCATGAAAGAAATAAGGAAGGGGTTGGGATCAAATCCGGGTTGACCTTTCTAGTGGGATTGGGCATGCATGAAATGCCCCCCTGCTTGCAGGCAGATGACATTTGTCAAGCATGA
>JASDQU010960017.1:0-11047 GCA_032191745.1 Picea mariana | reverse complement strand
GACAAAAATAATAATCAACAATCAGAGAAACCCAAAACACAGCCTGTTGATGATAAATATAAGTGTAAACCTCGTTATCCTTGCCTTATCTATGGTGAGGATAATTATACGAAATATTTTCCATGACGCGCTGAGGTTACTAAGTTCCTCCAAGAGACCGGGAAGCCTTCTACACCTGTCATCTTGTCACAACTGTTTCCTTCTTAGCAGCAAGCCCAATTGGTCATTCATGACCAACCCTCTCCCTCTACGACATCTTGTGTACTTATGTGTACTGGTGACTCCAAAAAGAATGAAGTTGCAGTCGCAACTTGAGCCAACAATTATTCTCCTTCGAAAGAGAAAGTTGATGATTTACAACTTCCGTTGGTTCAACTTCCTCCACCAACTTCACCTCCAAAAGGTCCTCTTCATCTCGAATGATCAGGCCTAGATACAGTTCTCCGTCCTCTTCCCAAGGGCATTGTTCGAAAGTATTCATTTAATCCTCATGCACCTGCTGCACAAAACTATAGTATTGTAGAAGACCTTGCACAAGCACCCTTTGTGATGTCAACTCTCGAAGTCCTTCAAAGTTTTCCTACTCAACGAAACGCATTGTTAAAGGCTATTGGTGGAATTGAACCCACCGATACTAATTTAATAATCTTTGACTTGGAATATCATATTCCAAGGATTCCTCCTCAATTAGCATTTTAGATCCAAGTTGTTGTGGAAAATAAGAATATTTGTCGAACCATTATTGATGAAGGAGTCTTGAATTGCGTTATGTCTATTACTTGTTGGAAATATATTGGCTCTCTTGCCCTTATCAAGTCACACAATACTCTTAAGGGCTTCAATGGTACATGGTTTAAACCTTATGGCATTCTTCCTTCGTTGTCTATTGTTTTAGAAGGCAAGGAGGTTAATGTTGAGGTTGAGGTCCTTGACGTGCCTCTCGATTACAACCTTCTACATAGTCATAGCTGGATTGACTCCATGCACTCAGTTGTTTCTACTCTTTTCCATGTGTCACGTTTCCCACACCAAGAAAAAGTGGTTACTGTTGATCAACTGGCCTTCTTTAATTCTGATTCACGTACTAGCAACATACCTTTTATCTCGAAAACACCTCCTGGTTATGAGAATGTCAGCATGGGTCTTTTAAAAGATTCAACCTTGATGGGTACATTTCCTATCCCACCACCTGATATTCCTCCTCCTTTTGTCGCCTCGATTAACATGATCTCAACCTCTGTTTGTGAAACCCCTGAGTCTTATGACCCATGGATAGTACCTAGCTCTCGGGATTATCTTCGTTATGGAGACTGAATGCCTTTAAGTTTGGTGGAATCAACTTGTCAAGCTATTCAATCAAAAACTCCTTCTCCTCCTCTCGATGATGCATCTCCTGATCTGTTCCATGTGATATTTTCTATTGATGAGATGATCATGTCAGTCATGTCCATGGAAGATACTCCATGGGACGATGGGCATCATCGTTCTATTCTCTTCCTAGAACATGAGACCATAGAGATTTACCAACGGATTTCGACTTCGTCTACCATTGTTGTTATTTGTTTTGTTCCTGAGTCAATACATGATGTTTTGTATGAAGGTAACTTGAGTAATATTTCACCTATCGTTCCTCTTGACATATCGATTAAACCCAGAGTCATGGAAAATGTTCATATCGGTGCCTCATGTTCTATTGATGAGGTTTGCACTTATAAAGCCCTTTTCCAATAATTTTGTGATGTTTTTTCCTAGAGTTATGAAGAAATTCCTGTTATTGATCCTGATATTGTTGTGCATGAGATTAACACTTACCCAAATGCTAAACCCGTTCGACAGAGACTTTTCCCAGTACATTCACGTCAGGTCACTTTTATTATGCTTGAAGTTGAAAAAATTCTTAAAGATGGCTTTGTCTATCCCATGGCTTTGACTGATTGGGTGTCCAATCTTGTTTCGGTTAACAAGAAACAAGGCATGATCTGCATTTGTGTAGATTATAGGGATATGAATAAATTGTGTCCCAAAGACAATTATCCAACCCCTTTCGTTGACAATATTGTTGACAACTGTGCTGAGAGTGAAATCTTATCCTTGATGGATGGTTTCTCCGACTATAATCAAATCAATATTTTACTTGCAGATCAACATAAGACTACTTTTATTTTCCCTTGGGGAAACATCGCATACCGAAAACTACCTTTTGGTCTCAAAAATGATGGAGCAATTTTTCAGCACGCTATTTCTTACCCTTTTCATGACATTAAGCACATTGTACAACCCTATCTAGACGATCTACTGGTGGTGCATTCCATGCATCGTCAAGATCACCGGGCACATTTACATCCCATTTTCCTATGCTATCATTATTATCACATATGTTTGAATCCACACAAATGTGTTTTTTGTGGTGAATATGAACAACTTTTTGGTTTGATCGTGTCTATACATGGGATTCAAGTAGACCCCTTGAAGGTTGAAGCTATTCTTAATCTACCTCCTCCTTCCACACTATGCTAGCTCCAAATTTTCCAAGGGAAGGAAAACTTTTTACGTCGATTCATTCCCAACTACGCTGAATTAATGAAAGGATTTACTAGGTTTCTCAAGAAAGGTTACAATTTTGTATGGGATGACATTGCAAACAAAGCCTTTGAATCTTTGAAACTCACCTTAAACCATACACCACTGTTATTTCCACCTGATTATAGCCGAGATTATTTCATATACTTAGCAGCTTCAGACTCTACCATTGCTATGGTTTTATTCCAAGAGGATGGTTCACATGATGAACATGTTATATATTATTTGAGTCGGAGTCTCACAACTACCGAAGCAAAATATTTACATGTGGAGAAACTGGCCTTGGAAGTTGTTCAAGCTATTCAACATTTTCGTCACTACATTTTATTACATAGAACCATGGTCATTTCTGATTGCAACCCCATGCAACATATCCTTACTCGACAATTGTTGGGGGAAAGTACTCTAAATGGATAGTTATTCTCTAGGAGTTTGATTTGGAGTTTGAATGCGCCAAGTCAAAGAAGACTCTGTTTTTTTCCGAATTGATATGTGACCTTCCCTCTACTGAGACAAAAACTATGGCAGACGATTCCTTACCTAATGAATCCCTCTTTCTGATCAGTTCTGATGACATATGGTATGGAGATATTATGATCTATCTCCAGACCCAAACTTTTTGTCTTGATATTTCTAGTACAGATCATCATCGTATCCAGTATCAAGCCCATCAATACATTATCCTTGGTGATACCCTTTATTGTTGTGGTCTTGATTCTATATTTCGACGATGTCTGGCCTAGGATGAAGCTGAGAAAGCTTTGAATGACTACAGCTCTGGAGCATGTGGCGGTCATATGTCTGGGTATGCCACTGCCCAAAAGATCTTATGAGATGGCTCTTTCTGGACTTTGTTGTTTAAGGATTTCATTATTGTCGTCTAGAAATGCCACGCTTGTCAAACCTAAAATCATAAGATCTGATCTCACCCTGCTCCTCTTCACCATGTAGTTTCCATTGGTCCATTCGCTAAATGGGGTATTGATTTCATGACATGTAACCCTCACTCGACCGAGGGGCATGGATACATTATTTTAGCTGTGGATTATTTCACTAAATGGGTCGAGGCAATTCCTACATTTGATAATACTGGAAAAACTACATCGTTATTCTATTCAATCATATCATTACTAGATTTGGTGTTCCTCAAGACATCGTTACTGATCATGATAGTCATTTTTGTAATTTCATGATGTCTGAACTTACTGAGAAGTTGGGCCCTTGACATGAAAAATCAACCCCCTATTATCCACAGTTCAATGGCGAAGCTGAAGTAATTAACAAAGTTCTCACTACCATGCTTCGATGGATGGTTGGAATTCATAAGTCAAATTGGCACACAATGTTATTCTCAACATTGTGGGCATATCGGACATCTGTTAAGTCTGCCACGAGATTCACACCTTTCTATTTAGTATATGGTATCGAAGCAATTTTGTCTATTGAATGTGAAATCCCATATTTGAAACTAGTTGTCAAACTTCTCCCTAACACCTCAGCTGAAGAGGAATTTCTTTGGTATTTGATGCAATTCGACGAAACCCGTCATGATGTTGCCTTAGTCATTGAAACTCAGAAAAAGCGTGGAAAAGCTCAATATGACAAGCATGTCAAACCACGTTCTTTTCTGAAGGTGATCTAGTTCTTCTTTACGTGCAAGATCGTGATTTGCTAGGGGCCAGTAAATTCGAGCCCATGTGGTGGGGTTATTATATTGTGAAATGAGTGTTGGAGAAAGGGGCTTATGAGCTAGTAAATGATGATGGAATTCCTTTGACTGAACCCATAAATGGTCTTTACTTGAAGAAGTACTATTCTTAAATCATTTTTGTATGAGTGTTGTGTATTTTTAGTGTATCATACTCTTGTTTGCTTTTTCATTTTTGGTTCCACCTTTCGGCTGCTTACCTTGCATTGTGATTGGTTTCCAGATTTCAGTGTCTTTTCTACCCTATATTGGCTTCGCTGATGGCGCTAGTTGTAGTACTCAAAACTTAGTTTCTGCTGCTTGGGAAATGTATGCACCTACAGATGAATTAATTAGTCTACATGGTGTTTGCCTTGGTCGTGTAACTAACAATATCATGGAATACAGTGCAGTTATCTAGTTTTTCACTGATGTTGTTTCACTTGGAATCCGTCATCTTATTGTATGACTCAATTCACAGTTATTAGTACTACAGTTGAGTAATGTTTATTCCATCCAGAGTCCTACTTTGTTAAGGGTATATTTAGGAATTCGCCTCTTGGAATGTCATTTTGATTACATTGAATATCAACACATTCCTAAATGTCTAAATACATTGACATATGCATTGGCTAATTATGTGTTAGATAGACATTTGAGGCAATTATAAAATCAAAACACACTTTGTACATAAAACAAGTAAGCCTATAGGAGCCTTATATTTATAACGATAAAAGTTTAGAAAAGGTGTTTTTGTCCGAATACCAAAATATCAAAAATGTGAAGCTCATGGATTCATATACAAAAAGCATCAAGGATGTTGCTCGCTATAACAAGCGATTTCCTATGCTACTCTATGGAGCATTCAACCGATGGATGCAGATACACCCACTATGTGGCGTTGGTAATTCATAGTGAGCTCATCCACAATAGTGTCAGGGACATGCATTGTCAATCCCTCCAGGTTTTGTTCTATATCCTCGAGGTCAGCGAAAACCACTCCAGCTATAGCACATCTCTCTCCCATTGGACGATAAGGCCACACATCTGCATTGAGTAGAGAACTCGATTAGTAATTGGATAAATAACACAAAAAAAATGTTATATCATTAATATAACAAAAACATTATACAAAAACAAAATTTCCTTCTTACTTATGTCCCCCCACTGGGACCTGTCAGGAAGATCCAAATCTAGATCCCCACGGAAATCTACCCCGACATATGCATAATATTCCACCATGAGCAGTTGATTCCTCAGCCACTGGAAGAAGAAATCCTCGTACTTGACAATGGGAACACCTCCATGTCAAGCCATGAGTTCTACCCACCTCTTCATTCGTGGATCTCACGGAGCAGGTATACCCCACTCCACCTACAGGCGTAGGACAGGGACCCTCTCCAAGAATAAGGATACCAAAATAGACCCATATCCAAATTGTTTTAACCCATGATTTTCGCACTTGGTAAGTTGTTTCTTCATGCTTTTTAGGACTCCTTCGCACCAGTTGAAGACCCTGGGCTCCATACATTCTATGGAATACTGAAAATGACTCTGTCGAGCCATATGAGGAGTTGCACTCCCTACCATATGAGTAATAGTATAAAGGATAGTCCACAAAGGAAAATCTTGGACATCCCTGAAAGCTACTTTGTTGCTATGTTTCTCAGTACCTGGCACACAATGATGGCGGACATAGTAGTCCATGGGCTCAAGTCCACCCCTGTTGCCTGTAAGTGTCACCCGTGAACCACGACGAGATAGTCCTGTCAGGAAATAGATATCCTCAATATCTATAGTGAGTGTGTGGACACCCACATGAAATTCCTGCTCGTTCACATCCCACATGTGAACCAAGTTCTCCAATAGTCTCAACTGGGCTCTCATGCCCTAAATCCTGAAGAATTTTAGTAACCCACACTGCCTGAGAGCCATAATTTTTCTTGGGTCATTCCTGACGAAGTAATATTCTTCTTCGTGATCTTGTTCGCGCCACTCCATCATATTAACCGAGGAAATCCTGCCAAGGAACCATAAGATGAGATTAGACACATAAAATCCTTTCCTGGGGGTTTTTTCTAGTTGGGTTCATATTTTTTAAGTTTTTGGTTGTGGACGTCGTGGGTATGCACATTCGTGTAGTGCGACGTCATCACACCCTACCTATAGAGTAACCTACGATGATCCTAGATCATCACAGTTCACGATATGGGGCACCTGGGACAACCTCAGCACGAGGGTAACCCCTAAAAATTGACCCAAAAACACAAATTTAACCAACGAAAATCAATTTTTAAACCATGAAAAGATGAAGGAAAAGGAGATTACCTCTTTGGCAGAGATAATTCGTGAAATGATCCGTCGTGCTCTCCGCAATCAACAGTTGAAAATTGGGGTGAAAAAGGGCTTTGGAGAAATATTTTGGTAAATTTACAAATGAAATGGTAAAATGGTTATTTTAACCTATTTTATTGACTTTTGTCACTTTTCATTTGCAAATTATATTATTTTTATGCTTTATCCATGCCCTAAAGTCTTAACAACTTTACAAGTGTTGACGTTTGTAGATTAAAAATTCTAAGAGATGAGACGTTGGAACAAGGGTCCCCCTCTTTTTGGTTTGTTTTGTACGTACATATTCTTTTAGGGTTTTTCAAAAAAAAAACTCCTAGCAGAGTCTTAATTCTTTCTCACGCTCATGAAACCATGAGAATGTAATCGCGTAGTCTTTTGTCATTTTTTCGAACTCATATTGGCAACAAAAAAAATGAAACCTATGGAGTATCCTTTAAGCTCTTTTCAAAATCCCTAAACATGAAAAGATGGTCGAGCCACCTTGTTATTTTCACGCTCGTAAAATTATTTGAAGAAAACATCTAATGAGAGGCAGGTTATCACTTTTTCGGTCTCGTCATATTAATTTGTGAAAAAGGACCTGATGGGGTTCTCTTTAAGTGTTTTTCAAACTCTCTAAAATTGAAAACCCTTGAGTTTTCTTTCCTTTGACTCATTAAACAAACATTAAAAGACCCATATTGGATTGAACCACTCCTTCCTAGGGTTCGTTAAACATACTTCGAGGGACTCATCCGAAGGATGAGCTTACATATACAAGAATATGTTATCATCCTCAAGCATGCGTAAAAATAAAGAGGTAATCGCCAGAACTAGTGGGGGGAAATTGGGAAAGAAATGTGTCTCATTATTTGTTTTAGTGGTAGTAATAGTCGCTCTTGAACATGGCACCCCCTTAATCATTGTATCCGGGTTGGGAAATCCATTTGTCTCTTGTTTGAACATCCACAAGTTAATATGTTGGGTCCTCCTTGAGTCAATGTTGTCAAGCCCATTGTCGTGTCGTTCATATGTTCAAGAAAAGTCGAACCTAAACAAGCCTTCTATCGAGTCCACCATCTGCAGTTATAAATTTTCTACCATGTCGACCTTCCCTGAGTTAGTTATGGATCACTTCATACTCTGATCTACCTCAAATCTGTCACATATTTTGTGTCATTGATGGGGGATACATCAAGGCCCTCATGTGACGAGTCTTTTCCTGTCAACTTCAACACATTATCTGGGAACAAGACTTATAAATCATTTAGTACCTTATAACCTGCATGCCTCAACGATAGGTTTCTTCACTTTCAACAGTGGGTTCACATCATTGACCCATGATTGGAAGATTCCATCGAGTGTTTGACTTCAAATCAATTATTCACATTTTTTGGATTGTACCGAGGTACCTTGGGAGTCATTGAAATCAATTGTGATTTCCCTCACACTTATTAACAGTATTCATCAATGATCGGTAATCAAGTGGTTTCTACCATGTTCAACTTCAACGCCTGTGATCACATGAGTAGATTCGTACTAAGAGACGATGGAAATGGAGACCATAGATCTTATCATTTTGATCCAGGTTGTGATGGAGTATTCATGAATTAATACTGAAACATATATCCACTGTGTATGTCTCGTGTCTATGTCCGAATTTGAATTCTTTTAGAGAATAGATCCACAGTGTATTCCTGGTGGCTATGTTGAATCATGATGACATAGATCCACAGTGTATGTTTAGTGGCCATGACTCACTTGAAACTTATGATTAGAGTCACTTGTATTCTGAGCATGGGAATGCCTACCTCATAAATGGTATGATATTATGCATATGCTTGTTTTTTTGCAGGTTCCCGATCGATGTGCTCCTAGTTTTTGACACGCACATTCTACAAAGTATTTCAGCTATCATGAGTTCTAGCTTCATAATTTGGGGGGCATTCTGTTACACATTATTTTGGTCACCTCGATGATCACCTGACAACATGTGTTCATGTTCCCTAAAAATATTAAAATAAGACTTTCTCCATGGGAAAAGTGATTTGCTTTCCTCTCTCAAAAACCATGCCAAGGAAGGTCGTCGCATCCTACTATATGAATGGGGTGCGACGATGCCTGATTGTTGCACTCTGCCCTGAACCTAGACTGTGATTTCATCGCATGCTTCTTGTGCATAGGGTGTGACAATTCTTAAAGAATGAGAAAAGTTAAATTTCACGAATGTTCTAGAAGGGAATATTCTAGAAAATGAGGTGGCCTCCAATTGGTTTGGATCTTACTTGCTTCTTTGATTCGGTGGGATCATCCTAATCTCCTCATCCATCTCTCTTTCAAAGTATATAAGGAGGGATCTCTCATGGAAAAGGCTAAGGTTGACTAGGCTAAGATTTGTATGGAGAGTTCTACTTCAAATTATGCTTGAGAGATTTGCTTTAGTTCTTCAAGACAGATTGTGGATCTTCTTCATTCAAGGCATTGGAGAAAAGGTGTGTGTGTTGAAGCAAAGAGCCATAGAAAGGGGACCTTGCAACATCAAGGCATGGGATGTATTCTCCACTTTATATTCACTTAAAACAGTAATACATTTCTTCCCTATATAAGCATCTCATATTCTATTGTATAATTTCTTGATCATATACATAGACTTCATTAGAATATATATATCTTTGTTTTCCCTCTTTGTTGGTTTTTTATTCTTAGACAGGCTTACTATTATGCCAACTCAAGGAAGCAGCGACAAGGATGACACTAATGAGGAACAAGTGTCATTTAAAAGGTATGTCACTTGCACCTCATTAAACTAGTTTATATGATGATGAATTTTAAGGCGAAGTGTGTATTTTGTTCTATTTTGTTCTAGTTTCCTGTGGAAGTTAAGGAGATCTATTTGTGTCCACACTTACCGATTATTTCGATAACAGGATATAAACAAACTTTATCTCCTACTTTCAATGATTTCTCTATTTTGTATTAATCATGTTGGGCCTTGAAACTTTTTCCTGACTTCTTTAGTGTCTTCTATACTTGCAAGTGAATCTACCCAATATTGTGAAAAAACTTATTTGCTTTCAATGATTCTCCTATAATGCCTTCCCTCACTCCTCCTTGATGTCCATAGACAACATCCAAGGGTAAAGATGAAAAATACCCAAATCAAGTTTCAAAAGGAGATTTACTAGTAGAAGTATGGACTTCTATGTTATATGAGTGTTGAATGTAGATTGAATTTTCATCCTAGGTCTTTAGATGCTTTTGATTGTAACCCTCAAAAGTTTAACCAAAGTCCCATTGAGTACTTCTATCTTCCCATCTGTCTGTGAATGGAATTTTTTTAGCACTCTTCAACTTAGTGTCCATCTTTTCCCAAACTGTAGTCCAAAAGGAATTGATAAATTTGGTATCCCTATCTAAGATTATGTTCTTTGGTATCACAAAGTGCACCTAGAACTATTCAAAGAACATGTTTTCTTCTTCTTTTCCTTTGATGGTGTTTTACAAGGCATGAGAATTCACATATTACTAAACTTGTCAACTACCACAAACATATAGTCATATCCCTTCTTGGTTGTTGGAAAACCACCCACAAAATCCATGGAAATTATTTTCCAAGGTCGAGTGGGTATAGTTAAGGGATGGTATAGACCTTGTTTCCTATTATTGGGATTGTTGGTATAACAAATCATGCATCCTCTAATATAATGAGCTACATCTTCTTTCATTTTGGGCCAATACACATACCTTTGTAAGTTAGCAATCGTCTTCCCAACACCAAAATGTACTACAACCTAGGCGATGTGAACCTCTCTAATAAGCTGCAACATTTCACCTTTATGAACATAGAGCTTATACAGATTGTAAAGAAACCCATTATCAAGATGACAATCAACCTTACTGTCACCTTATTATATATGAATTTGGCCCTATATCTATTGAAACACCTCTTTAAAGTCCTTGTCTTCAGTGTATGCCTCTTTATATGCATCATGGGTGAAAGTTTGCATCTGCATGATAGTTCCCAAAGCTATAATATTGGATGTGGGTGGCCTTGAAAGCATGTTTTCCAACTTATTAGTGATTCCATTCTTATACTTGATCACTGTTATCCCCGATTTCTAGGGATAACTAGAAGATCATGTCTCAAGGCCCACAGGTCCTAGACATGGAGTACCGAGAGCAGGATTGACCTGAGCATGGCCTTGCAAGGCCCATCCTTCTTCTTCTTCGCCAGATTTGTTCTGTCAAGTAGCAGAAGCATCCATCACCATCGGCTTGGACTTGCATCAGAGAAGACTCTTGCTCCATGAGGTAATTGGTCCAGGTATCATGGTATGTGTCATGTTTGATCATTAAAACTTTCTTATATATGCATTAGGTTCCTTACATTTCTGATAACTGCTTGGATCTTACACTAACCCACTTGACCATTGTTTGGGGGATTAA